>PVIA01003964.1:0-151701 GCA_004024845.1 Tonatia bakeri
AGACTTAAATATAAGTCGTGACACCATTAAAGTACTAGAGGAAAACATAGGTAGGAAAGTCTCAGATATATCACGAGCAGGCACATTTTAAGCCTTGGCTTGTATCATGTCCACTAGATCCCATTTGGCCTAAGCAAGTCACTTGACCAACTAAAATCAAGAGTAGGTAGGGAAGAATGTTTCGCCCACAGTGGGAGGGAAAGGGGAGTGAATAGTTTCTGGACAATAATCCAAAATAGTACAGTAGAGATACTTTCCTTTAGTTTATGTTATGGGGGGGAAGCTATTAATGAGACCCACATGGGTTCAAGGTCAAGTTGGGAAGGAAGACTCACCCAGATAAAGATAGGCTGGGAGAAATGTGACAGTGGAGACACAGCCAAAATACTTTGGGAGAGCATAAAAGGGAATGATTAATGATTTGGAGGACCATCCAGGAAGGCTGAGTTAAGTAAGGTTCATAGGGTAGATGGTGTCTTTCACCATTAGAAAAAGAAAGTTGATCTGACTCATGCTGGGATTTATGTGTTCCAGGGTTAAATTTCTTAATGTTGGTGTTTCTTGCATGTAAAATCCACAGCATATATTCCCCTTAGTTTATTTTTTTAATGAGTTATTGATAGAGTGACTTGGAAAAACTTCTAAATTCTTGGAACTAAAGCAAACAATGAAATAAAAAGCTGTATTCAGGATCAGTGAATACAATAATTATATTAAACATTTTCTAAATGTTAAAAAAACTAAATAATACAGAGTCATTTGGTAATCAACCTAATTATTTTAGGATTAAAAATTATTCAGTGTTATAAACAAACTGTGACAATTTATCACAATTAATGCAAATAAATAGGGTTCAGTATTTTGTTCTGATTAATTCAATTGTGCCTGCAAATGACTGGCACAATTATAGGAACAGTTTGCTAATGAGTTCCCAAACATAGATACCAGTTATGATTATTCATTTATTTAAAATGAAAGATGATCAGTTTTACCGGTATTTCCCTTAGAGAAAATAAATATTTATTTGGACAGTCTTCTTAAAACCTGTATATGTGTTTCCAAATAATTTAGTAATAAGTAAAACTAAAAATTAGAGTGTTATGTGTCTTGCTAAGAAAAGACTGAAGAATTTAATGAGAGGTACTCTATAAAGGAAGAGCTCATTGATTTCTAACAATTTCAGCTCCAGAGGAACAGAGTTTCATAGTTCTCTCTCCTATGTGCCCCACAGCAGCCCAACAGCTGAGTCATTATTTGAGACTTTTCTGAGAGATGTTAATAGCATTAGGACATGCTTATATGTCTCGGTGGATGACTGCATTTACATAATAAGAGTACTACTTGGCCCTAGAAAAAAAAAGAAGAAAATCTTACCTTTTGCGGCAACATGGATGGACCTGGAGAGTACTAAGCTAAGCGAAGTAAGACAGTCAAAGAAAGACAAATACCATATGATTTCACTTATAAGTGGAATCTAATGAACAAAATAAACAAACAAAATAGAAACAGCTCATAGAGACAGAGAACAGACTGACAGCTGTCAGAGGGAAGTTGTGTTGGAGGCTGGGTGAAAAAAGTGAAAGCAAAAAAGGAAAAAAAGAGAAAAATTTATGGACACAGGCAACAGTACAGTGATTACCAGTTGGAAAGGGGGGTTGAGGGAGGTAGAAAGGGTAAAGGAAGAATAAATGGTGATGGAAGGAGACTTGACTTGGGGTAGTGAACACACAATATAATACACAGATGATGTGTTGTGAACCTATATAAGTTTATTAACCGTTGTCACCCAAATAAATTTTTTAAAAAACATGCTTATATATAATTTGTTCCCCAAGTAATCAGAACTTTCATGTTCCTGGGTTTAAGATGAGATCTATAAGGTACTTACTATGTTTTCTAAAATGTTTAGTCATCAACTTAAGAAAGGACTAGTTGCCAGAAGTTTTTTTTAACTGATTGTTTGAAACTTAAAACAATTTCTCAAAGAAACAATGTTATGAATAGTGGTTTACTTCCAGAATAGTCCATAAGAATCAATTTAGCTCACACTGTAATCAGAGTAATACTAATGTACTTTAACTATATTAATCCTTTTGAAACTTTCATTTTGTTCATTTTTGAGGCGTAGTGTATGTATAATAAAATCCACCAATTTTAAATGGATGATTCAATAAATTTTGATGATTTCAACATCTATGTAATTTCATTATTAACATGTTATCTTTTCCCGTGTGAGTTGAGGTTTTTTTGATTCTTCATATGCTCAGTAATTTTTTATTACTTTTTGATATTTTGAATATTACACAAGAACACTGTATTTCCTGTTTAAATCTTATGGAGAATGTTGATACTTTTGGCTTAGCAGGCGATCAGCCTGGATGGATTCAGGCTTTAAATTCTGATGTGATTTTTGTGGGTTTTGTTTCAGTGTCAGTTCTGTTTTTCAGCTCATTTGCATGCTATCACAACAGTTCTGGCTGTGTGCCATGTAGTGTCTGGCCTGGGACCATCTCATCCCGGAGTTCAGATCTGTGGTCTGCTGTTTAGAGTTATATCCAAGCACTTGTAGCTCAGTGGTAAGCCCAGGAAATCATTAAAAAAAACTTTATATGGGTAACTTTCCAATCTTTCTCTGATTCCTCTAGAATCTTCTGGGTCTCTGGGGCTCCACTTTTAGACATTCTGCCAGAAACCTGGAATTTTCTGTCACCCTGTCACATACTTTCTGCAACTCTACTCAGGGGTTTGCCCCACACTCTTAAGAAGGTTGATCTGATTCAAGCTGGGCTTTGTGTGTACATGTGTTTCATTGTTACGTTCACATAGCTTATGCTCATTGGGCATTTCCCTAATTAGAGAGGGAAGTTCTCCATCACAGTCCTAGGCTCTTGCTGGCTCCTATTGCTGCCACTGTCTATGATGCCATACCATCCAGGGATATTTTGAGAAATGAGAAAATGGAGAAAAGAAAAGAAAGGAAAGGGGGAATCCCTTCACTCTCCCTGAGGGTCAGGAGAATCTCTCCCTTTGAGCCATGTTTGCAGGTTTCTTCCTGGTATTCATTCCCTCCTTCTCTCCACACAGTTCCTACTTGTGGATTTCAAGTTTCGTGGAGGACAGACCAGGGGATACCAAATGGAAAGAAAATGGTTCACCTGGTACTTTGGATTCCGGTCTTCTTTCAGTCAGCCTGCTGTTGTTTGATATTTCTGATCTGTGCATTCTATATAGGTATTTTTAGCTACATTCAGTGTGAGAAAAAGGATAAAGTACATTTGTTCCATCTCACATGCAGCTAGAAATAAGCATGTTAATCTATTGAATTTAGCCTTTCGAATAGATATGGACTGTTATCTCACTGGGGCTTTCATGTGTGCTCCCTTTTTAGCCAGTGATGTTGATCATCTTTTCATGTGCTTATTTGCTACCACTTACCTTCTTTGGCAAAGTGCTTTTCAAAACGTTTTCACATTTTTTAAGATAAAATGAACTTTCTCTTGCAGTATAGTTTTAGATTTACAAAAACTTTCAGAGAGTACTGATAGTTCCCTGTTCCCTGTTCTCTATACCCAGTCTACCCTATTGCTATTATCTTATGTTAGTATAGTACATTCACCACAATTGATTTGTCCCTGGGATGCAAGGATGTTTCAACATACACAAGTCAATAAATGTGATATACCACATTAACAAAATAAAGGAAAAAATAATACCATCTCAATACATGCAGAAATAGAGTTTGACAAAATTCAAAATTATTTTATAATAAAAAACTCTGATCAAATAAAGTAGAGAAGGAATGTACCTCAACATAATAAAGGCCATATATGACAAGCCCATGGCTAACATGGTACTTAATGGTGAGAAGCCAAACTTTTTCTTCCAAGATCAGAAACAAGAGAGGTGTCCTACACCAGCTACTTGCATTCAACATAGTACTGAAAGTTCTAGCCAAAGCAATTAGGTAAGAAAAAGAAATGTGTTTCAATTCTGACATCTGAAACCTTCTCTTCTTTATTGCAAGGACTACATGGGGGATAGGGAAGAAAGGAACCATGCTCTATTTATAGGCATCTATATTCTGCTTATAAATCTTTAACTTTTGCAAATAAAATGCTGCTCTTGGCCAGAGATTTACCAAGTGCCTTGAATTAGAGAACAGAAGGCAAAAGTGATAGAAGGTAGTAGGCTGTAACTAATGTTTATGTTTTTATGTGGATTTGGTTGATTTGGTTATATGGGTTTTTCTGTAATAAGTTTGTGACTCCACAGCGGCTTATCATGCTGACTCATTCTGCTCAAGTTGTTCTTCTAGTTATATGTTTATTTTTTAGTTTATTTATTACTCCTTGAATCCCTCTCTTACAAGGGATTTAAAGGGTTGCTAAAGGCAGTCAGATTGCTAATCAGTCAGAAGCCAGAATCATTAGTCAAAAGCAATAGATTAATGTGAAGTAAAAGTTCTGGGGAAGTATTTTGTAAGACCATATTATAACTTTCTGCAACGACACTAATGCCTGTGGCCATATCCATCAGTAACTCTTTTCCTGGTTGATTTGTAGACACAACTAAAGGGTAGTGTAGCTTTGCAGATTTTCAGAAATCACTGACTACATATACATCTATTCCTGGTATGATTTTAGCATTTAGTGGTGTTAACAATGATCATTTCATGTATATTATGACATTTAGAGAATTGTAATGTTTGGCAAATGTTCCTTCAAACTGACTTTCTTTAGGTTCTTCTAAACTATTCATCAGGTCGTTTAAGTGTGCTTTGTTATTTTTTTAAAAAGTCTTCTGTGGTCCAGATACAAAAACAACTTTAGCATTTAAGTTGTCTACACCAGACCCTGACCATTTCAGGTAATACTGATTTTTACATATGAGTTAATGCTGCTATCCAGTAATCATGTGTTGGTTTCCACTGTATCCACAAGACACTCTGCGAAGCTATTAAGTTGAATGAAACTAGTTTTTTAATTCATTTGAAACCCCAAGGATTTTTGTTATAAATTTGTAATTCTCTAGGACTTGATAAAATGTGTACTTTTTACCAAACATCGGAATTGGCCATGTGATGAGTTACGAACTCTAACACAACCTATGGGCTTCGTGTTGCTTTTCCACCTCATAGGGTGAAATATTTATCACAAACACTCAATTTGACCAATACACATCTCTGCAAAGCTAATCAGGCAGTGTGTAGGTGCAATTGGCCTACCCTTAGACAGGTGCTAGAAGTGTACTCCAGCATAAACTCTGCTTCTGTGATGGAGATGAAGTCACTTCTCTGGTAGTAGGTGTTTAGTTTATGTAGTAGGTCTTGTCATCTGTTACCAACAATGTAAATGACGGCTTGGTGAATGTCATTTTAAAAGTTAGGTTGAAATTTTAGGTTTCTGACCTAGTATGGGATGCAGAGTAAGTTTTGCTGACCTTTACCTTTTAACTCCTTTCTCAAAAACCACACTGGCAGTATTAATTCACTTGGTTTCCTACATTTGTTCCTGGCTTTCCCCAACTCTGTGATTCTCATTCCGTTCTCTGCCTCTGGAAGAATTTTCCTTTAGAGTGCTACCTCTGTTTTTTCTTTTTCTTTTTTTAAGGTTTCCATTCACTTTATTTTACTAAATTAAATTTATTGGGGTGATATTGGTTAGTAAGATTATATAGAGTTCAAGTGTACATTTCTGTGATATATGATCTGTATATTGCATTATGTGCCCATCACCCAAAATGCCATTGTTCTTTAGAGTTTAAGGCACTTATCCAAGAGTCCCTTCTTGATGAGACAAGGGCGGTCTCTTCCCTAAATACATGTTGCTTATTTCTTAACCTTGATAAGTCAACTCAGGTTTTTCCAGAGAAGCATCTGAACACTAATGAGTTGCAGGTAATACCAGTTGGGAACACAGACTTGGCCCACAAAGTTGGGTTAGGACTGTGGCCCTGCAACATGCTAGCTGTACAGCCTTAAGGAAGTGCCTCTTCTACAAAAGTGCGGATAATAACAGTATCTACTTTGTAAAATTGTGATGAGTGAGTGGTGCAATGAGTGTTAAAGCACTTACACAGTGTCTGGAATATTACAGTAGTCAATGAAGTTAGCTATTATTACTGAGAATGTGAGATCACTTGTGGATAAATCAATAGACCTAAAACAAGATGTGTTCAGCAAGTTATGTATAGTCACCTGTGTGCCCCTCTTCTGGAACAGTTTACTTTAATTTTCCTCACTGTGTTATCTCCTACTTGAGAAAGGGTGAAATGAAATTATGAATCTAGGTATAATTCAAGAAGCTATAAATACCAAGGAAAGCAACAGAAAAAAAAAGGTACTCAAATGAGAAACAGAAACATGTCTTAGAAACCATTGGGTTGAAGTAGAAAATGCAAGCAGGGTGAATTTTTTTTAAAACCTGTTGTAGGGCCATATGGTTGCTGAATGTGTTGATGCTGGTTTTAAGATTCTTGAGTATTTTAAACTTGACATGTTATTTTTTTAATGATTTCAAACATCATTTCTTTCAGAGCCTTATCCCAATATTGCCGTAATATTGAACAGATGGCTTAGCAGCATTTACATTTGCATTTTGCAATATTGCCATGTTATTTGCAAAATTTCTTATCAAAAACCTGTGATTCTTTCTCTACCTTTTCAGTATGGCTGCAATGAAACTGTGAATAGGTTTTTTCCCAGTGTCTTGGGGATGTGAGAGAAGTTGGGATCACAAGTTGATGCTGCTTTTCAATTTTCTGTTGTTATATTTTGGGGTTTTACACCCACCGTTATTAGTACTCTTTCATCTTAAACAGGCCCCTTTTCATCCAAAGGACAGAAAGTTCTCATTATACCATTGCAATATGAGTAAAAATTAGGTAATATTCTTGCTGAAGGCAATCCTGGTGGTTATACCAGCCCTCTCATGTCACCGTGTTACTGTTCAGTAATCACTTGTCACTGTCTGAAGTTGTCCTGTTTAGTTGCTGTCCAGCTCCACATAAAATGCAATAAGCACCATGAGAGCAGGGGCCCTGTCTGTCTTGTTTTTCCACCCCATCCCCAGTACTAGCACACTGTCGGTGATGAAGGAGTGAGCAAATGAAGTAACTAATAAGTGACCTTCTAGATACTGGAGTTCTTTCACAAGCAGAGTATGAGTTCCTTGAACATCATTGCTTTCTCTAATCTTTTTACATTTATATTATTCAACTATATTTTAAGATGTTTTTCTAGGACCATTCTCTTGATAGGCTTCACTTCCTTGTTTTTATGTTTTGTTTTTTTTTAATGAAAAAGACTATGTTTATAAATAGACAGTCCCTTTGGAGGTTTTATTCCCTTGGGGACACAGTGGGATTAGTGCCAACATAGAGGCATTTCCTTGCTTCCCATATTGAAAAGGCACAGGAGGTAGGAGAGGCTATATTGATCAGAGCTGACTGTAGGTCTTTCCTTTTAACGGCATGGAATGAAAAATAAGCCTAACACTATCTCTATTAAGATTCTGCAATTTTCTTTTTAAATGAAGACTGCTAGGATGTGTGTGGCTCAGATGGCCGTCGTGCCACCGGCCACACCGTGTCTGACTGCTGGCTTCCTGGCTCACATGTATCTGCATTTGTCCTGGGCTGTGACTGCTTCCAGTCTGGGACGTACATTAAACTGTCTCCATGACTTCAGGCTGGGAACCAGTCTAGGGATTGTTAGTGTCAGCTTTGAATGTACAGGACAAATTTAACATTTAAGGTTATATTATGTTATATTTGAAAAGGACTATTTGCTCTAATTTGTGCAAAGTGTTGGCAGGTTATTTGTCCGTAGAGTAACAGATGCTGTCTCTCAGCTCAGAGGCACAGTCAGAGGTGAAGAAACACTTGTACTGCTACAATTATGTATCTAGAAAGCATTTGAGGCTTCACTGAGTAGGTCTTTATAGATATTACAGTTTCTGTAAAAAGGGGCAGGAGGTTTACCTCTGCTGAGTGAAAACTTCGATTTTTCTAAAGCCAAAATTACAAAAGGATTAGAGAAGGGAGGGTTTTTTGCTGTGGGTTGGTGTTTTCCACTTCTGAACCTAGATTTTGCCACTGGCAAACCCGTGAGAAGCCTCCCCGGTGCTCCGAGGAGACCCGATGCTGCAGAGGCAAGCTCCAGCCCAAACACAGGCATGACATTTTTTAAAATTTCTTGGCCTTCACAATACACAAAATATTTTTGTAGAGCATTTATGCAGGTAAGATTTGAGGAATCAGGAAGACAATCTAAAAGTTACCAGCTGGAGTTTAATCATTATCAGTATGGTGGGATTAATTAAATCCAGTGAAGGTATGGAATTTCATGGACTCCTGTATTGCCTGCCACCTCACCTTGGGAAATCTTACCTGTCTCAGCATAAAGCTTCATTTGTTATGTATTCTCTAAGACAAGGCTTTGCATTGCAAGGTTCAATGTATAATACTGCCTATGTATAGTATTTTCCTCAATAATGAGTTTAACCCTTTGTTTGCTGCAACTGGTAGCCAGGTAACCTTTCTCTCTGTGAAAATGAATACTAATTGCTGTTATAAACAGTTCTTCTCATTATCTTTCCATGGATGGCATATTTTATAGGTTGCTAATTATAAGCACACAGAACTGAAGTGCTTGAAGTTAAATAATGTAAATAGGGTTGTAATGTACATGTATTGCTTAATTATTAATTAAAATTTTTCAAATCTCTACTCAATTTAATTTATTGAATACTTTAATAAGTCTTGTTCTGTACTTGTAGAATATTCTTTTTATTCTTTTACAATATTCTTTTTCTTCATAAAAGCTCATATAGACTATATTAAACCAGAAGAGAAAGAAATTTACATTCAACATTTTATTAGTCAGAAGGTGGTCAGAAATGACCAGAATTATAGGCTTAAAGGTACGAAGACTCTCACACTTAGTTAGACATGAGGTAATAACTAACTCCCACTCAAATAGTCATTTCACTTCTGGTTGGACATGTAATCAATCATATTCATTCTGTATTTGGATGATTCTAATTCTGAAAAAGAACTTTCAGGAAGCTAAAATGACCCCTGTATTTCCCCGCATTGGTCTAAACTCCCATGTCTAGAATGGCCCAGAATAAGTTTAAACCCTTTTCTATGACAATGCCCTTTTAAATATGTTAAGACATCTCCTTTGGCCTTTGTAACTCTTCCTCCCATGACAGATTATCTCCGTTTTCTTCACCTAATTCTTCAAATGCCAGACCCCTCATTAATCTTGCTGTCCTTTTCCAGACTCATGGAGCTTTTAACTCAGCAATAAAGGTAAACATTAAACACACAATTATTACTATGAGTAATAATATTCTCATTGTGGAAGGAAAAACTATAGTTTTATAGGTAGGGAAAGAGGGAAGGAAGGGGGCTAACCTAGCCCAGGTCTTACCTCTGAGATACCATGCTCATCAGATGAACAGATTACAGATTTACTATCCTGTCCCACATTCCCAATCCCCTTACCCTATCATAGTTTTTTCCCACAATATTTAATCCTCCAGAGTGTGGTATAATTTGTTTATTACTTTACTGTCTTCTTTCATTTGAATCTAAACTCCACGAGGACAGGATTTTTTGTATGTTATATTCAGTTATGAATCCCTAGTATAGAACATGCTGGACACTTAGTAAGAACTCAGTAAGTTCTGTTGAACAATACTTACTCACAGGTATGACTATTCTGTTAACTCCCAATCTGTCTATCTTTACTACCAACCAATTCATACATTTCCATCTCACCCACCAGGAAATCTTGACAGTTGTAGGTTCATTGTATATATTTTTAATTTTATTTATTTATCTTTAGACAGAGGGAAAGGGAGGGAGAAAGAAACGGAGAGAAACATCAGTGTGTGGTTGCCTCTCGAGCGGCCCCACTGGGGACCAGGTCTGCAATCCATGCATGTGCCCCAACTGGGAACTGAACTGGTGACTCTTTGGTTCGCAGTCTGGCCCTCAACCAAAGCGTCGTCAGCCAGGGCAGATGCATTACATTTTAAACCAGGGGAAATTGTAGAGATAACATCACCTGGTGTTAGTGAACTCATGTCATTGACTTCTAATAGTCATTGCTTCCATTTCTAAGAACTAAAACACTGCCTGTGTTTTAGTTCTAAAATAAAATTTATTTTAATTCTAAAATAAAATAATTGTTCATATTCAGTGATCAACTATTATGTGGAAGGCATCCTGCCAAATGCCTTATGTAAGTTTATATATTCCCTTATTTAATCCTCACATTTTGTAGGTATTATTATTCCTATTTTACAGATGAAAGATGAGGTCTAGAGAAGTTAGGCAACTTCCCCTGGGGGAATATGTGTGACTAATGGCAGGACTGGTTTTGTAGGAGTCTCTGCTTCTGCCCACTGTACCATATGGCCTCTGCTGGGATTGCTGGGCCCTTAGAACAATATCAAGTTTGTAGTTTGGGGATCCTCCCTTAGGAAGAGCTAGAGCATTTGCCTTTCCTGATACGGCTATGGTTTCTCTAAGGTGATGGGTCTGCGACCATATCATTGCCATTAATGCATTTTTTCTGGGTGGCCATATAAAGTGGTTAAAAGGGCTCTCAGTATTCCCTGACTTGGGCATGACTTCCCTCTTCATTTGTTCTACTCATTATAATTTTGAAGAAGTACAGTAGAAGTTGAATCACACTTTTTTTCTGTCATCTGTTGATTTTGTGCCATTTCATAATACACCATCTACCTAAGCAGTGGCCAGCCTTTTTGAATTCTTACATTTTATAGTAACTTACAGGTTTTTTAAGTCTCCTCTCCAGTTGCACATTACATTAAATAGTCTGTATCACTTATTCCTTCACAACTGGTAAGGTTCTGAGTGTCTTTGTTCTTTAGTCTAAAGGAAGGCATTTTCTAAAAGTTACCTACTTCCCAGTGCCAGAAATTGAGTCCATAATCAAACATTGCATGTTTGTCATTGGTATTACATCAGAGAGGAGAGTTGATAGATAGCTGAGTGATTCTTTTTTTCCTTTTTCTATAGGCCTTTAAGCCATAGTGTTAGATAGAAAATAACCTTGACTAATTTCCATTCACACTTTCTGATTTAATGGACTACTCTTCTTGGTATTTATCACAAAATGATCATTTTTTATTAAATCTTTCCAATATAATCTTGTGTTCTCATTTGATTTCCAGTCTTTTTAAAAAATAAACAGTTAAAATGTTCTCCATTCAGAAGAGAAATTCTTGGTGCAGAAATCTGCCTTATGATCAGTTCTATACTTTAACATCCACTGAGAAAAGCCAAAGATCCAAAGGCTGTGAAACCAAAAAGTGAACCAAGCAAATAGATTTCGCTCCAACTCTTTCCTCTTTGTGAAGGATCTTGCACCTGGTGTTATTTATATATCACTGAAGAGGGGATGGCTGTGTTCTGTCCAAATGAGATCTTGCCATAATAATCTCAGCATAGATAAAATGAGACATTTATTTCTTATTGAACTTTTGTTTTGTAAAACCTTTGTTTTTCTCCCTCCGGATTACAGTCCAGTGAATTTTGTGACAGTGGTGAGGGCATGAAGATGAGAGAGAGTGAGCTCCCGTGCGACATCGTATGGAGGCTTTGGAGTAGGGGTAGAAGACACTGCCCTCTTTGTGGGAGCGGCCTAAAAGCTGACGTGTCTCTTCTCCCCCTGAATTGCCCAGCAAGGACCACCACAAAGGATTACTATATCTGGTGATGTTTTACGTGGAAATTCAGGGTGAACAGGCACTTTGAGGGGCCTCTGAAGCCTGCCTTAACAGAGGAGAAGGTAAATGTGTGAACTAATTTCTAGGTTCAGTCCCAGACACACCAAGTTCCACAAGTGAACAAACTCACTGGGCCTTACACTGGGGGTCACATATCAATTTTGAAGGATCTCAGCATTTTATGGGAGTAAGAGAGGAAAAGATGAAATCCATGGCCACTGTGACAGTTCTCCTCCAAATAGCCTACAAATATTTTCTAAGACTAATATGAGTAAAGAATGAAAATACTGTAAGTGTACACAAATTTTTTAAAAAGTGAAAAAGAAAGAACTCTTTAAGTGTGACATTGTAGATAGGTTTATTTAAAAGTATAAAACTTTGAGTATTTAAATTTTCACCAGCCAATAAAAATATGTACCAGTTTATCACTCATGTTTCCCAGTGCTACCACTCCCACCTCTCAGGCAAGCCTTCCCCCTGCCCCCCAGCCAGTTTCAGTTGTAGGCCTTCACTCAGCACTTGTTTGTAGCATATCTCTCAGAGAGCACACCCAAAACCAGGTGATGTCAGGACACACAGAATGGATTCTGCCCTGAGGATGGGTCAGACCTGAGGTCTTTTCGGAAAGGTGGTATGATAATGGAGAAAAAAAGGGTCATAAGAACCTCAAATTTTAAGGGTTATTTGTGAATCTGTTTTTTATTTCTTTTAGCAAAATGCTGAAATAAAATGAATAGAATATGCCAAATAGAATATTGTCAAATACGTAGCACCACTTTTGGCATTTATGATAATCATTTCAGTTTATGGCTAAAGAGAATTGATTATCTGGCTTACTGTGGGACACAAATTAGAACAGTCATTAGTATCTTTAATTGATTAATTTCTTCAGCCACATTGGGTTAGTGTCTTCATTACACAAGCTTTTGTGTTTAGAATTTTGTAATTAGAAAAGAAAACCATGTTCCCACCTCTAAATGATAATTAAATGTGTTTTTCCTGAGCATTTCCCTCCATCATTTAAAGGAAAAAATGGCTATATTATAGGGATGACCTCTCAGCAAGCCTACTGCTTCGTGCAAATAACATTTGTTATTAGATTACATAGATTGGGTGCAGGATGGCATTCAAAATAATGTTAAAAAGGAAATGGCCCATTTCTTTAAAAATTTTATTTTAGAGAGAGGGGAAGGGAGGGAGAAAGAGGAGAGAGACACATAAGTGTATGAGAGATTGCACAACCCCTATTGAGGACGTGGTCTGCAACCCAGAGATGTGCCCTGACTGGGAATCAAACCAGTGACCTTTTGGTTCACAGGCCTGTACTCAGTGAAAACGGCCATTGTTAGAAGTCTCTCCAAAGGCTGCCTGTCATGTGAGGATTTAATAAGTTGAACATCGTCACTCTTGTCTGAGTCTGCATGGTATCCCCTTGCTAAAAGTAATGACCACACAGTTTTAGATGAAAGAACACAGAGGTCTTGAAGTATTCTTGTCAGGGTCGATTACAAGTGGGAAGCTTATGCTCATTATTACTGTTCTGTGGTCTCTTTCCCCAGTATTGACAGGACAGTGTGGAAGATGTCCCCAGTACACTGTACACGGCACTTTATTGAGACGTGACCCTGTGGAAAAGCGCTCAATATCAATTAGTGATCAGGATGTAAGACCACTGCCTCTGGTTCTAATCTCTGTATGCCATCAATAGCTTTTGACAGGATCCTTGAACTGACAAACCACTTAACTTTCTGGAAACCAAATGCACTTTTAACTACAAGCTCTGATTGAGATCACTAGTTTTCATTATGAAAATGATAATGTAATTGAAAGGCCTACTCCTATGGTTAAGACTCTGATAGAAAGTCGATTATTAACTCTTCAACAACATTGCCTGTTGCTGGAGAGCTAATACTTCTCTAATTTTTGGATATTAATGTGGAGTTTAGGGAAGTAATATAACTTGCTAATAGTTTCTGTACTCATAAGCTTTATTTTAATGAAGTAAGTAAATGTTGGTGTTCTAAGAATTTGTCTTTAAGATAACTGTGGTGACTTGTTTTTGGTAGAACAGACATCCCTTATTATATAGATGACCAGCCATATTACTTTTTAAATAGTCTTTTATTTACTGTATTTACTGTATTGGGCACTGATTTATTTATTCATTCAGCAAATGCCACTGAGTGCCTACTAAGTGCTACCAAGAACTCTGCCAGGAACTGGTTATAAACGCATTAATGAGAGATATATCAGCCATAAAATCCACTAATACAAGTGGATAAAACTCATCAACATTTTGCTCATTTTGTTCTTTTAGTTCACTATAATATGTTAATTAAAACAGCCATTTAAAAAGTTAATATGAATGGGGAATGTAGAGAAACTACTCAAGGAGGCCAGACGTTTTCTCTGAAATGAAAGAAATGTTTGGGTGGAGATGGAGCTGCTGGCGAGTCACAGCACTATGAATGTAGAGATCCGTGAGCTGGACACTTTAAAGTGGTGCACTTTCTCTTGTGTGGCTTTCATCTCAACTTTTTTAAAAAAGATTTTTTAAACTTTATATTTAGAGAGAGGGGAAGGGAAGGAGAAAGAGAGGGAGAGAAACATGAAAGTGTGGTTGCCTCTCATGTGTCCCCATTCCCCCAACTGGGAACCTGGCCCGCAACCCAGGCCTGTGCCCTGACTGGGAATCAAACCAGTGACCCTTTGGTTCGCAGGCCGGCACTCAATCCACTGAGCCACACCAGCCAGGGCCACCTCAACTTTTTTTAAGTTAATGCAGTTTGTGGTTTGCTTCCCTTGAGACAGTTATTTGGCTTTGTATTATATGCGAGAGTTGGGAAGTATTTGAGAAGTTTACCTCCAATCCCTTTCAAGGTTGTGTGTGTGTGTGTGTGTGTGTGTGTGTATTTTTCAGTAGAATTCTGAAGATTTTTTCTTAAAGGTTTTGAACATTTCTTATTAAGGTTATTCCTCATTTATTTTTCTTGATATTATAAGTGGGATTTTTTTCTTATTTTTAAATTGTTATTGGTGCTATACAGAAGAGCTGCTGATCTTTATTTATATCCAAGCATATTTTAAACTTCATTTTTAATAGGAGTAACAGTGGAGTCCTTTCGATTTTTCCAGGTTTAGTTTGTATTCTCAGGTTTATAGGTTTTAATCTCATTGTTCTTTATTTCTTATGTCAGTTTTTTTTTTTCAGAAATCTTCCAATTTCATAAAAAATTTATTTATTAGTATTATATTCCATTTTAATATGAAATTCTATCTCTTCTGAATATTTCATCTCATTCTTATATCAAATTATGTTTATTTGGGCTTTCTTCTTATTGAACAGATTTTAAAGTCACTTTCTGTTGTTTTGTGTAGTACATTCTATTTTGTTTTTTAAGAAACTATATTTTGGCTTTATCAGTTCTACTGATTTTTTTTGTTTATTTTATAAAAATTTTTGCCAGGGCTGGTGTGGCTCAGTTGGTTTGAGCATCATCCTGTAACTGAATGATTGGGGGTTCAGTTCTTAGCCGGGGTGCATACCTAGGTTACAGGTTCAGTCCCCTGTGTGATCCTTGGAAGGGGCACAAGTGCTTGCCATCCCCAGGACAGGCACTTAAGGGAGGCGACCAATCAGTGCTTCTCTCATGCATCAAGGTTTCTCTCTTTCCCTTCCTCTTTCTAATAAAGTAATGGGGAAAACGTCATCATGTGAGGATAAAAAATATTTCACTGGTTTTTCCCTATTTATTTTTTTCCTTTTGTTATGTTTCTTTTGATTTTAAATTCTTAATTGATTACTTAGTACATAAATTTCCTTTAAAAAATAATGAAAGCTTTTAGTGTTTGAATTTGCCTCTAAGAATATCTTTGGGGGCATCCCTTAATTTTGTTTTGCAGTATTTTAATTTCATTTCCTGTAAATATAAAGAGTTATTTGTAAGTGTGTGGTATCTGTTTTATTCCAAGAATTCTAGATTTTATGTCTACACGGTGTGTAATTCATTACTTCTTGTTCTGATAACTTGCAGTTAAAGAGCATGGGCTTTAAAACAGCTACTTTTTGGAATTCTTTGAAGCTCTTTCGTAGCTGAGTGTATGACCACTTCAGAAACTATCACCTTAGTAACTGTTTCATGTACACCTGAAAAGTTGGGGTTTTCTCATAGCATTCCAAGTTCATATATCTATCAATTTAGTCTTCTTTAACTTTATTTTTCAAATTATATTCTTATATAGTTTTGAAGGGGTAGCCTTTGTCTATTAGGAAAAACGGGGATAGATTAAAGACTCTCAACCATAATTCTATTTCTTTTCCTTTTTCCTAGCATACTTTATTTTGATGTTCTATTAATGCTCTGTGTTTTACCCATTCTGTATTGTGCTAATTCTTTTTTTCTGCAAACTTTTAGTTAATGTTAATATTGCCATTGTCTGCTGTCATTTTCTTTATATTTTTTGTGATACATCTTTATACATCTTTTCTGGGGGGGTTTTTTGGCTCATTTTTTTTCTCATATAAATGGCTAGAGATGATGGTGAGATCAGAATCAGAGAGGAAGAGATGATGTGAATGGCAGAAAAAAGGTGACCCATAGGCTGAGCAGATTCAGGAGATAAAGGTGGGGGCGGGGGCTCGCTGCTGAGGGATGAAGCCGGGCTTCTGGCTTGGATGATTGGGAGCAGAGTGTAGCTCTTGGAAGGGGAGGTGTTAGGTTGGTTGTAAGGCAGTCTGACTTTGTAAGAGAATTGGCTGGCTGCCTTCTTGTCCGCAGGTGATCCTATCTTCAGGTGAGGCTGGGGAGAGTCATTGATTGAATGAGCTTCACACAGAATTATGATGATCCCTCAATTTGAGTTCAGATCCTCACCCACTGCTTGGATAGCATCAGAGGCACACTTAATTTCTTTGTATCTCAGTTGTAAATCCAGAATAGTAAGATGTGTTTTAAAATACATCTGTAGAAGTATTTAAGAATATGCATATAATAAACAATTTCTAAAGGGGCTTGAGGTCCTTTTGAGTGCTTTCAGACAAAGGCATTGTGACGTTAAAGTAGTCGTATTTTAGAGTGAAAGTTCTGCATTAAATGTCTGATGAAGAGTTAAGCTGTTTTTAAAAATAAGACCCATGCAGCTTTACCTCCATTTCCTACTGATTTGATCAAGTATTTTCTCCTTAAACTTCGCTTGCCTCTTCCAGGGCTCTGTGCTTGGCATGGTAATTAGGGAATTCTGCTCTCAGTGACAGAGTGCTCCTGGCTTTTCTTGAGCTATACAATAAGTCCTCACTTAGTCATCAGTAGGTCTTGGGACTTTAAGAGGAATGTATAATGAAATTTTGCTGTAGACGGATATAAACAAGAGTTAAGTGTCTCTGGCATCTCATCAACATTGTAACAAAATGGTGGATGGAACAACGACATTTGAGGACCTGCTGTACTTCGTTCCCTACATTTCCCTGGCAGAGTGTGTGGTGTGCATTCTTAAGTGGTAGGATTTGGGGAGAGCAGTTCTGTGAAAAAAGAATGTGATAGACAAAGCTGTGGTGGAGAATCAGCTGGGGCTGCTAGCTTTTAATTGAAGTTTAGTTGGAGGTTCAATGAGGTGAGACTGTTATGACAGATTTCAAAATGTAATGATAGCAGAATGGAGTGAGTTCATCAAAGTCGGAATAAATACGAGCAACGGCTCAGCAACTCAGCATGAAGCAACAGCCACAAACCCTCAAAAAATCCTGAGTAATTAAAATTTGCATTGTGCAGCCCTCCTTCCCAGTGGGTACCTTTCCAAGGAAAGCAGTAACTTTATTGTGAAATATGTAAACACAAATTTGGAGATGTAAATTACATGCATGTTTTAATCTTGTTCGTAAACACTGAGCATTTTAAAATGTAATTATAATCAAAGTACACAACTGTAGCTCAAGCCAGATTTGAGAAAGACCTGGAGAAGGTGAAAGGCCCTCCAGTCTCGCCTCACCCTGACACCCTGCCCATATAACCCTGCCCACCCACTCCCTTTTATGTATTTGGAAAAGAAGAGGCAGGTTTCTGTCCTCCAGTTTCTGAACACACAGGTCCTTGTCTCTCATTTGTTAATGCCACAGAAGGGATGGTACTTTTAACCCTTTCTCTCCACTTCCTCTGCTGTCACTTCCGCTTTGGTCTGTACCCCTGATATCAGAGGTTAGTGAGTAAGAGAAAAAGCAGCTGAGTGTTGGAGAATTTGCAACATGAAAAAGAAGGAAGAAATTTACCCAAATACTATCCAGATTCTTTTATTTCCATACTTTAAGCATGACACTGACCTCAAATTGAACCAGTTCTAGGGGTTGAGCTTAGAAAAATAGCATGAGATAGTAGATCATGCACTGAACTGGTGTTGAGGAAATGCGTGTGGCTTCTGCCCTGACTGCTGCTTGCTGCCAGAATGATTTTGAACAAAGCCTTCCTCCAGTTCTCTGGGCCACAGTTTATCCATCTGTTAAAGTCAATGAATGGCCTAAAATGAATTCTAAGTTTTCTTTTAGCTCACATTTTCTATAATACTGTGCCTCATGCATTCATTCCAATCCAGATGGCGACCTGGAGATTTCAAACCCCATGTAGTGCCCTTCTTAAGTCCCTAGGTGTCCCAGGAGTCAGAAACGTTCCAGAGAAGGCCCAAGAGTTTCCTCTGCCAAGGATTTTCCATACTGTAATTTAAAGCCAGGAATTCCTGAGACTGTTGTTAGAAGTCTTCTGTCCTGGCCTCACCTCCTCAGCTTTGCCAGGGGCCCTCCTAGTACAGAATGACCTGATGTCACTCCAGACCGTCGGAGCTCATGGTCGGAGCTACCGCTGAGATGACCCAATGCCGTAACCCTACATACCCCATCTACATTAATAAGGGAAGTAGTTAACAGGGCATCTACACTGCATTTCTCTCTCAGTGTGTTCTTTTTCAGAGTAGGGTCGTGGAAATTGATATAAATTAGTGTATGTAAATCACTTTAAATGGAATTAAAGTGTGATATTCAGGAGAAATTTAGCTTTAGTTAATCAAACCCAAAGTTTAATTTGAAGAATCTTTTTAGTGTGTTTGTTATCTGGGTGAGTCCATCAGGAGAACATGAAGTTGACTTTTCCTTAATTAATTGTTTTAAGGTGGAAAATAGAAAGTACACTAAGAATTTAGCATTTGCTCTACTGGTATGTTATGTGGTAGGAAAGGGTTGGACTTGGCAGTAGGGTAAAATAAGTGGTTATGGGTTTGTAGAAATGTATTCCAGTTGAGACCACTCATTCTCACCACTGAACTCCAAAGGAGATCATTTCAAAAGGGCATCAAGCCCTGGCCTGACAAAGAGTTTGCCAGCAGCATTTGTGATGGATGCCTCAGGCTGCCTTGGAAAGGAAGTAGGTTTGGGGTGGGTTCCAGAAAGAGCTCTCTGACCCAGTTTGACTGGAGTGTCAAAAGAGTGAAATTTCCAGAGCAGTCCTGGAATAAGCCATTGGGCGATGGGAGTGGGGACTCATTAGTGGCATGTCACCAAACTATAACTCTCAGGAGAACAGGAGGAGAGGTGAGTGTAGGAAAGGGTAAGGAAATACTATTCCTGATCCTGCAATGATATTTAACACAGTTTTTCTTAATTTATAAGGATAAACATGTATGTTGTGTTCATACACTATAGCAACAGTGGCTGTACCTTACACATTTTGTTCTCAAACTTTTTTTAAAAGATTTCATTTATATATTTTTTGAGAGAGGGGAAGGGAGGGAGAGGAAACATCAATCGGTTGCCTCCCACATGTCCCTCCACTGGAGACCTGGCCTGCCACCCAGGCATGTGCCCTGATCAGAGCTGAACCAGCAACCTTTCGGTTTGCAGGAGGATGCCCAAGCCACTGAGCCACCCAGTCAGGGCTTGTTATTGGTCTTTTAATAAGGACACTAGAATGGAGTAATCTGTATAAAGATAATGTTTCTATTTTAACTAAAACTTATAAAATAATCCATAAGGAAATAAACTTTACCTAAAAGTTCCCAAACTATTGAATTAAAGACTTAAATATAAACACTAAAACTATAAATCTCTTCAAAGAAAATGGGTAAATCTTCATAACCTTGGATTTGTCAATGTTTTCTTAGATATGACGCCAAAACCAAAACAATAAAGGGAAAAAACAGATAAATTGAACTTCATTGAAGTTAAAAATTCTGTACATCTATGAACACTATCAAGAGAGTTGAAAATACAACCACAGAATGAAGAAAACATATACAAATCATATAGCTGATAAAGGGTTTGGTATCCAGGATGTATAAAGAACTTTTACATCGAAGCCAAAAGGGGGCAGGGAGGCAAACAACACAATTGAAAAAGTTAACAAAGGACATTTTTCCGAAGAAGAAGCAAATGGCCCACATGTACCTGAAGAGATGCTCAGCATCATTAGTCATTAGGAAAATACAGATCAAAACCACAGTGAGATGCCACTTCACACCCACTAGGATGGCGACTGTCAGAAATAAAGCTGAAAAATAAGTGTTGATGAAGATGTGGGGAAATTAGAACCTTCATACATTGCTTGTGGAGATCGGAAATGGTTGGTGCAGCCAGTGTGGAAGGCATTTTGGCAGTTCCTTAAAAAGCTAAGGATGGAATTGCCATATGACCCACCAGTTCAGCTTCTAGTTATATACCCAGAAGAATTGAAAACAAGTGTTTAAGCAAATGTTGACAGTTGTACACAAATGTTCGTAGAAGTGCCACAGTGGAAACAACCAAAGTGTCCATCAGCTGATGAACAGAATAAACAAAGTGTGGTATACCCATACAATGGAATATTATTCAGCCACCAAAAGGATTGAAGTACTGAGGCACTGTACAACATAGATGAACCTTGAAAGCATTATCCTAAGTAATACCAGCTAGACATAAAGGCCACATATTGTATGATTCTATGTATATGAAATGTTCAGAATAAAAAAAGTTCATAGTGAGAGAAAGTATATTAATGGTTACCAGCAGCTGAGGAAAAGGGAGTTCCTGCTTAATGGGCATGGGGTCTCCGTTCAGGGTGAGGAAAGCTTAGGATGTCATGCTGAGTTGTGATCAGTGTCATTGAATTAAAAGGCCAAGAGAACTGTATCTTCCTGAAACCAGAGTAGGACAGTAGGCACGTCTACCTACTGCATAGAAGTGCTGCTTTCATGTCTCCACAAAACCATTTCCTGCTTTCTGGGCTGTGTCACCAGGAGTTACCACACATCTCTGGAGCTTAAAACATTCACCAGAGTCATCTGTACCTGAAGCTACCATTCCTCAGAGCTCTTAACATCTCCAGAGCACAGGGCAGTGAGGATTATGGAACAGGGGCTCCAGACTGTGACACGCAGTGTGACCTGCAGATTTTGAGAGAATGTTTCTCCTTTGGTCTCGTGGGTTTGGCCCATCAAACCAGTAAATCTAGGCTTTAAGGACAGTGGAACTATGAGACTTTTACTTAAGTTGTAAAATCCTTGCATTTGGCAAGGCAATTGTAAGTATTTGAAGGGTGAACCGGATCTACTTTGCAGTGGAGGCCACGTGTTCATGCTCTGATAGAGCCCCAAAGAAAGTTGGTATGTGCAGGTCACATGCAGGTCGTGCACTGATACTCCTAGCATCCTGACTGGCTCAGAGTCAGTGTGGCTGGGTGGCCCAGAGCTGCGCTCCAGGGCGTGTCTGGCGTTCTTGGCAGGCCTGTCCCTGCAGTGCACAGTGCAGAGAGGGAGAGCGGTCGTACTGTGGTGGGAGCTGCTCCATTAAGGAAGGGAGCTTATCAGTATGTCCCAGTTTAGGCATTCCCCCAATCCAAGCTCTATTAACTTTGGAAGCCTATGTGTCATCTTTTCTTTGTAACCACAAATCTAAACTGTCAGGCTTAATTTTTTTTTTTTTCTCCTTTGCTTTCAGGAGAGTAGATCTGGAGAAACCAACATTTGTGTGGAAGAAATAATCCGGGTAAGGATATTCCTTTACAAATCTTTTCAACTGATTGGGCACAGATTCCAAACAGAAAGGAGTCGTGTGGCTGCATTGTCTAAGGGAACCTGTTGTTTGTTTGTTGTTTGGCATTGACCTTTTCTGAGGGTAATCGCTTTAGTTGCCTAAATGACACTTTACGAAACAACTTCTTTCAGAAATCTAGGAGCTACACCTCAGCCTAGTGCTTCTGCATGGGCTGAGGTGACACTGCATTACAGTGATCAGCTGGAAATCAGAAGATCAGCATTGAGATGAAGGACATGATTGTGCTCACATTTGGATGCCTCCATTAATCACTCCGCTGTTTAGAAGCATCTTCTAATTATTTGCACTTCCCAGTCAGTCAGGGTTGCCTTGTTAATTTTTTTTCTAAACTTAATTAGAATTAAGAGCACTCTGACAAAGAGGTGTCTCAGCGTCTGAAGATTTATTTCTATATTGTTTTGCATATTATTACTTTGTGTGCTTCTCTTGTAAACTGTCCCTGTCACCAATGTCATTGTGAGTGGACGCTCTCCACCAGCCATTTCACACCCAGACACACTTAGGTTGGGCTGTTGCACCATGTTAGCGTTTTCCTAGGTATACAAACTTATAATCAGGACATATAATCTTCATCCCATATTTTTTCCCCACTCAAATTTTTCAGGAGCATAAGCTAGTAATATACAGTTCTCAGAAAGCTGATACCACATTCAGCAAAACACCAAGGCAAATTAAACCAGATGGTATGGCAATTGCCTATAAAGAAAAAAAATTTATTTGAATGTTTCTAAGTTTTGGGCATCTTACACGCATTTTCTTGAATTTCTAGTGTATTACAGTAATATGATTATTTGGTTAAAATTTTATACAAACCATCTAAGTTTTTTTCAGGGGCAGGGTATTTTATTTTTCTTCCTAAAGTCTTATGTCATAAATAAATCTTTTAAGTCAAGTTAACCAAAATAATTAATTAAAGTTTGATTTGTTGAATTAATACTAATTTTTGTTTTTCTGGCAGAGATTCATATAGAAAACAATTGTCAAAGTGGATAGATTCTTTTCTAGCATTTAAGTATACGTTAAATAAAGCACACATTGTGTTTTATATCTATGGTTTCTCTATCCTGGAGTCAAATTTGTTTCAGATCACAGAACAGATAGTGTAAGAGACTGATATACTCTTTCTGTTTTTCTATTTCAACATGCTTTCCTGTTTGAGTCCAAATGTTCAGTGTTTAGGCCAACTTCCTTTGATGGGTTATGGGGTTTACATCTGCAAAATAATAATACCAGAGCACGTCAATCCTTTCTGTGGTGTTGCTATTTTAAAAAACTCTACCCTTTCTTATCCTTTCTTATCTTCTCTGAGATTATAGAAGAAATCTGTCACTTGACCTTTCTTCTCCACACTCCAAATAGAGCTTAAAGTTTGAGTAGAAGCTTGAGTAATTCACAGACCAAAAGGATATAGTTTAAGTAATGTAAAATCCACCTAGGATAAAACTGAATGCTACAGCCAAGAATTTAAAGCATTATATCTTTTTCTTAAGAAAGCTAATGTGAGCCTCATACTCCTTTACCCACTTCCTACATTCCCATGATGCTGACCCCCTGGTACATCACACCACTGGTCTGCCACTGCCACAGCCTACCTCGATTCAGGCATGGAACAGGAGGGAAAGCCTGGACTGACCAGATAATTGATTTATATGCATATGCAAGGTTAAGGGTAGTGGAGATGTGGAGATGATGACTTCAAGAGCAGACACCTGAGCTCTCGGTAAGTTCCACTCTTCCTGTAGCCCATGAGATGTGGTCCAGGATGGGAGGTACTGGAGAGTTGGAGGAAACAGAGGCGTTGGTGGTGCTAGAACTGTGTAGGTGAGCCTTTTGCTCTCTCCTTACCTGTCAGCCTAAGGTATTAAAGTAGCTTCTAGAAGACTGTGTCAGTGTTCCTGTCTTCCTTGGACTGTTTTTCTGACTGTCCCCTGCTTTGCTTATACCAGTCATTCTCCAGGATCAACTTCCCCTCTTACCCTAAGCACATCCTCTCCTCCAAATGCAAGCACAGGGCTCCTTCTCAGTCACAGCCTATTGTATTTGTTATGTGTCTGTTACACATCAGTGTTGCTTGTACATTGTGGCCCCAGTGCGTGGAATTTATAATTCACAGTTTTGTTGCATTAATGCAAATTAATGGGTGAGTGATTGAAAGAACCCTCTAAAGAAGAAAGGTGAGTATCATTATGACAGCTGACAAACATTCTATTTGCTATCCGTCATGGACGTGATGTACTGGCTTTTTAGTGCTGGGTTTCCAGGGCTGGTGTCTGTGGAGCCCAGTTTTTCTTACCAGTTTCTCTCCCCTTGTGATCGAAGGTCACCAGAGGTACTTGTTACTTGCAGCCATCACGTGTAAATGATGATTCCCTTTTGTCACGGAGTAAGAGCAGGGTCATAACAAATGCCTTAAAATGATGAAAATTGAGATACTCATTTAACATGTATTAACATGCCCTTTCCACATGGGAGATACTGGGAGAACAATGGCGGGCCAAACAGACATGACTCCTTGCCCTCTTCAAACCAACAAAAGATATAACTACTGAGTTTTTTTTTAATTTTATAAATAAATGGAAAATGTTCATTGTGATGAATACTTAAGGTTTTATGAGTGCTCACTTACTATAGGGTTCACGACCCAGTTTCAGGTCAGGAACAGCTTCCCTGAGGAAACGACATTTGAACTGATCATTGGAGAATGAATAGGAAATCAGCCAAAGGAGAAGAATGATGAGGGTTCCAAGCAGAAGAAGTGCAAGAGCGTGGCTTGTTGCAGACCCAGAAAGGCTAAAAAAGGCCAAAGTGGCTAGAGAGCAGGTGGGAGAAGCCAAATATGTGGTACCTTCTCGGCCATGTCCAGAACCCCAGGAGCACGGGAGCCAGTGAAGGATGTGAGCAGAGAGGGTGTGATCAGACTGGCAATTAAATGCACTACTGTGGCCACTGCAGAGAGTGGATTGAGGGGAAGAGGGAAGGAGAAAAGGAATGGGAGGCTATTGCCGATGTCAAGATGGGAAATGCTTTGTGGGATACTCACAGACATGGGAACATGGAGGGAGCTGCTGGTTTTGAGGGCAGAGAAGAAATCACAAATTATTTTTAGACACGTTGAGTTTGAAGTACCTTTTGAGACATTCCAATAACATGGAGAATGTAAATGAACATACATGGGTTTAGAGCTCAGAACAGAGGTCTGAGCTACAGACCAACATTTTGGATTAATTAGCATGTTGGTAATAAAACCATAGAAATGAGTGAATTTGCCCGGAGAGAGACTAGAGACCAAGAAGCAATCAGTGTCTAAATTCCAACATTCAAAGGTCAGGGAAAGGAAGATTTAGTGGCAAATGAAGGAGAGAGGGAGTGGCCAGAGACACTGAGGGAAAATTGTGACAGTGAAAAGTCATCGAATCTATGGAAAGAGAGTTTCAGGCTCAACAGTGCTCAGAATTTCTGAGCGGACAAGAGAGACAAGGATGGAAAACCACCCAATGGATTGGACAGACAATGTAAAGGTCATTGGTGACTTACTTGGATGCTGGGTCTGTGGAAAGATTGGACAGAATCCAGGCTTGAGAAAATGGTGTCAGTGGATTCAGAGACTTCTGGTGAGGGAAGGCCATAGTTTCCATTCAGATCCTTTTTCATTTGCAGTAAATCCTACATACAGTACCAACTACCAAATGATGAAGAGCTAATATTTATGGAGTATAAGACATAAGTTCCTTGTAGGTGTTAACTCATTGAAACGTCATAGCAGCCAGGATGGAGGCACTGTTAACATCCCCATTTCACAGATGAAAAAACTGAGGCAAGTAGTTAAACACAGCTTGCCCAAGGTCACAGAGTTAGTAAATAATAGAGCTGGCATTTTAACAAGCACTATCTGGCCCCAGCATCCTCTCCATTTCTTAACAACTATGGTGTTTTATTAAATTAAGAAGCAATATTCCCCCTCACCCCCCGCACTCCCTGGTTCATTGATGAAACCACTCAGGCATTTTGCTGTGAATGGGAGGTTTTCCATTCTGACGTGTTTATGAAGTCAGAAGTGCTAGCTCTTGTGTTTATGCACTTGAACTCACAAAGGTTTTATGGCCAATGTTACCAACCTTATCTTTAAACTTTTTTTCTCCCTTCTCTTGTTTTTGCTGAGGTGACTGTTTTCAAGTCATTTAAATATTACATTATGTTCTAAAGTATAATTATTTTTTATTACTCAGAGAATTTTAATCCTGGAACTTAATAAATTTGTGTATTATTGCAAAATTCACTTAACTGAGGGAGAAATTATAACTGAGTTTTATGAAGATGTGTGATAAGGGCTGGAAACCCTCATGGCTAACATATGTTTATAACAGACAGCTTTCTAAGTTATACAATATTTCACCCCTAAGGGCTCCAGTCCTATAGTACTTAGGTGCTTTTTCGTAGCATTATCCATTAACAAAGAATGGCGTTAACATTTGTTCAGCAAATAAAATCCATTTACAACTTAATGGGGTCATGCAGGGCTGGATCCTAGGATGCGCAGATTTTATACAAGACAGGTTTAGATGGCAGTTGTTGAGGGGCAGAACTCTCATGGTGGGTGAGCCTTTGTAATAAGAGACCAGTGTGGGAGATTCTGGTTCGGATTTGAGGGATGAATTTAGAGACAATTTCAGTGCACCATCTGAGCAGATTACCTCCTTGGCTTTCATCTTTAGTCGTTAATGCTAGAGTCCTATGAAACATTTATAGTGAATATCTGCATAGATTTGCATTTCTGTTTATATGAAGCAGGTAACTGGTAGTTGTTTAAATTCTGGAAACCCAAACCAATTTTCTGACATAGTAGTTGAACAGACTTCTGACAAATAAAGGGAACTCCTTTCCCCAAGTTTTCTAGAAGCCAAGGCACCTCCTGGACAAGATTCCAGTGTGACCTTGGGAGACGCATGAGTGAGGAGAGTTGAGAACAGTAATGCGGGTCATTATGCCCTCTCCTGCCCAGTGTGTTCAGATCCTGTGTGGTGGGCCGAAGAGGAACCTTGCGCTTCAACGTCCACATGCTCCTTAACCCAAATGAAAATGTTAGCCACTCTAGAGAACTGGAGAATGAAGAGATGACTTGTTTTAAGTGACCTGTTTGGGCCATTTGCAGAGCTGGCACTAGGTCAAACCTCCCCTGCTTCAGACCAGACAGGCTTTTTCTTTATAACTTATTTCATTTGTTAAAACAATAAAGATGTTACTAGTGACAAAAAGAAGCCCACGAATGGCAAAATGAATCCGGGTGTAACTATAGAGGGGCCCCATTAGTACATCCCATTGCTGGTTGTAGTAAAATAAAATCAAAGCGAAAGGGAATGGAACGGGACGTAAGTGTAGAGAAATTCACTGAGCAAAACCGGCAGGCCTTATCCAAGAAAAATTAGCTTCGCTTGGTAGTGTTTTGTTTTTAATTTTCTTTCTGCATTTTTAATAGATTTTATTATATTTGTCCTTTTGGTTGAAACCAAAAGCCCTACTTAAATGGCTCTATTTCTGCCTGCCTAGGGCACCCGAGTGCCTGGAGGGTGTCCCACAGCCTGCTCCTGTGTTTCTGGACCATTCGGCTGCACTCTGTAGACTTTGTAATGATGCTGGAGATGTTCCGTTTCTAACAGAGCTGGAGCAGCTTAGACCACTCTAATTCAGGATCTGTTCTGAGCCCAGGCATTTTGGGGGATGGCCAAAGGAATCCTGGAGGTGCTGAAACTTCCATTGTGAATGAATGGCTTTACCTTTGTATATTTCCCTGTCTCGTTCTAATCTATACCATGAAAAATCACAAAGATATTTACATGGGGATAGAGATCAAGGGAATATTAGCAGCCCAAGTGGCTGAAGGTCTGCAGGAATATATTTTCTGTCCTAAAGGGTGAGTTCTGATGCCTCAATCAATATCTTTTCATGGATGTTTGTCTATAGGTCACTGGAAAAAAGGAAGAAGCACCCGAATAGAGTGTTAACCAAAACTAGGTGCCACTGGCTATGATGAAGTCAGTGGTACTGAGCACCCCCCTTCCCCCGCAGCCAGGCTGCAAACACTGGGAGGGTGCGAAGGGAGTGTGTTGCCAGACAGAGTGCTTGACAGGCCAGGCGTCGGTAATGTCAGAGACACAGCTTCACAGGTTCTTGTGAAGATACTTGGAGAACTTCACTACACGTGAAGACCAAGACATTAAAAACACTTGATTTCCCATTGCTCTAGCCTTGCAAGGTACATCAACAAAAAAAAGAGAAGAAGTAATAATATTGAATATAACTAAAAAAAGATTTACTCAGTGCCTAAGAACACCTGCTAGACAGACACACAGCAGGGACCCAGCAGAGGCTTGTGGGATGAGTGAATTAGAAACGGAGTGTGGGGAGAAAATGTAGACACACACTCCTGTCAGCTCCAGTCCTTAGGAAGGTGGTTTGTGAAGTGTAGCCCCAACAACACAGAAGTGCAGGCGGTGGCACAGAAGTGGAGAGACCGTCGCTGTGCTGGAATGGAGGGCATGTGGCCCACTGGACGACACAGTGTATGTTCCACTCAGGTTTTATGGCATCCTTACATTATTTTGCTTGTTTATATTTCAGCAAGTCTTTACTGTTAGAAAAATAAGTGCTTAAACTTGGATCATGTAGAATAAGAAGTGCAAATTCTAGTCTTTATTAATGAATGAGGTTTATCATTTGCAGTAGTTTTTATTTTACTATATAGATTTGAAAATATTAATACATGTAAAATTATAATATCCAAAATACTTTCAAATGTATAAATTCTCCCCAAGGACATATTTTTTTTTAGTTTTTAAAAATACTTATTTTCAATTGTATATGCCATACAATATTATATTAGCTTCAGGTGTACAACATACTGATGAGACATTTATACACCTTGTGAAGTGATCACCCCAGTAAGTAGTACCCATCTGACATCATACATGGTTATTACAATACTATTGGCTGTATTCCCTGTGCTGTACTTTAACCCCTGTGACTATTTTTATAACTGGCAGTTTATACATCTTAATCCCTTTTACATTTTTCACTCATCTCCTCCACTTCTCTCCTATCTGGTGACCATCAGTTCATTCTCTGTATCTATAAGTTTGTTTCTCTCTTGTTTGTTTAATTTGTATTTTAGACTCTACATTTAAGTGAAATCATATGGTATTTGTCTTTCTCTGTCTGACTTATTTCACTTAGTGTAACACCCTCTAGGTCCACCCACGCTGTCACAAATGGTAAGATAGCATTCTGGTTTACGACTAGGTAATAACCTGTTGTATATACGTACTGTATCTTCTTTATCCAGTCATCTATCAGTGGACACGTAGGTTCCTTCCATCTTGACTATTGTAAATAGTGCGAATGTTGCAATAAACATAGAGGTGCATTTATCTTTTTAAATTACTGCTTTGGATTTCTTTGCATAAATGACCAGAAGTAGGATTGCTAAGTCATACGATAGTTGTATTCCTAATTTTTTTTGAGGACTTCCATACAGTTTCCCGTAGTGACTGCACCAATTTTACATTCCCACCACCAGTGCACAAGGTTCCCTTGTTTCCATATTCTCTTGTTGCTTATTAATTTATTGATGACAGCCATTCTGACAGGCATGACATGATATCTTACTGTGGTTTTAATTTGCCTTTCCCTGATGATGTTGAACTTTTTTAATATGCCTATTGGCCATCTGTATATCTTTGGAGAAGTGTCTGTTCAGATCCTCTGCCCATTTTTAATCAAATTGTTATTTTTTATGGTGAGTTGTATAAGTTCTTTATATATTTTGGGTATTAATCCCTTATTGGATATATCATTGGCAAGTATCTTCTCACATTCAGTAGATTGTCTTTTCATTTTGTTGATGGTTTTCTTTGCTGTACAGGAATTTTTTGGTTTTATGTAATCCCATTTATTTTTCTTTTGTTTCCCTGCCTGAGAATATATATCAGAAAAAATATTACTAAGAGTAATGTCAGAGTTTACTGCTTATGGTTTCTTCTAGGACGTTTATGGTTTTGGGTCTTATATTTAAGTTTTTAATCCATTTTGAGTTTATTCTTGCATATGGTGTAAGAAGGTGGTCTAATTTAATTTTTGCATTTATCTAATTTTCCCAACACCATTTCTGGAATAGATTGTCTTTATACATTGTATATTCTTGCTTTCTTTGTCATAGATTAATTGACCAGATAGTCATGGATTTATTTCTGGGCTTTCTACTCTTGAATTGATTAATGTGTTTGTTTTTATGCCAGTACCATGCTGTTTTTATTATGATAGCCTTGTAGTATAGTTTGATATCAGGTAACATGACACTTTTAACTTTGTTTTTCTTTCTAAAGATTGCTTTGGGTATTTTGGAGTCCTTTGTGGTTTTATGTAAATTACAGGATTATTTGTTCTATTTTTGTGGAAAATGCCATTGGTGTTTTGATAAGGATTGCATTGAATCAGTATATTGCTTTGTGTAGTAGGGACATTTTAACAATATTAATTCTTCTAATCCATGAGCATGTTATATGCTTCATTTATTTGTATCCTTTTCAGTGTTTTCCTTCAGTGTTTCAGACATTTAATTTGGGTTTTTTTTAAGTGCTTTACTCCTACAGTGAGATGCTAATATGAATTACTAGCCAGCCAACTTGCTTATGTCCTTTGCTAAATGTGTTTAATAGAACCAACTTAAAGAATGTCAGAACTGAAAATGATTTATGCATTATTATATATTAGGTCTTTTAATAAAGGATACTTTAGAGAACTAAGAAGCATAAAATATTAAACTATTTGCTGAATGATATTAGTATTAAAAATACAAAGGCAGATATAATTCTACTTGTTTGCAGAAGCATTTTGGGGTGTGTGTGTGTGTGTGTGTGTGTGTGTGTGTGTGTGTAAAGCCTTTGTGTTGGAACACTTTCAGCATGAAGGCCCTGTGACCTTCTTCACCTCTGCCCTGTATTTTTTGATTCTCTCTCTGACCTGGAAATTCTGTCAGGCAGCTGGTCCTCACAAACAGGTCCTAGAATACAAGTCACCAAGACCTATTAGTGCCATTACTGTCCCATCAGATTCCCTAAGATCACCACATCTCTTCCCAGTTTCAGCCTGTGGCTGGCACTGCCATGCACAAGTCATTGCCTTCCTCCAAGCCAGGTCCCTCTGTTGACAGTACCTCTGGTCTCTTTCTGTTAGCAGGACACCATCATGCTTGGTCCTTTGTTCAGTCCCAGAGTCCTCACCAGCCCTGAGTCCTTCCAGGACTTCTTGGTTGGAGCAGTCAAACCTTCTCTCTACCAGCCAGTGCTGGGGACTGGGCTATGGGCCGCTTCAGGCAGCCAGCCAGTTATGACTAGTCGTTGATGCTTAATCCCACTTCCAGGGCAGGATCATGGTAGCTGGACTATTCCATCTCCCTCAGGGTGTGACTTACTCTCTCTGGAGCTCACTGTTGTTGTGGTGCTCACCAGGTCTCATCACTGGCTACAGGCATTTCACCCTTGTCACTCTTTTTCAACCGTGTTCATGATCAGTCCTTGAGGAACCACTTTAGACACTCTTTTCCTAATCACTCCCCATGACATTCCACAGACATATTGTACATCTGTTTCTGTATGGCATGTGTGTCTGTATATATGCAGAGAGAATGAGACCTTTTTGTCCCCAAGCACCAGTTTCATATGGTGGGAATGCCTGGCTTAGTCAGACCGTCTCTGCTTGCCACACACCTCTGGAAGCTTCCCCTCCTTCCCTCCTGTCACTGAGGACATAGAAGCTCTCCAGCAGGAACCACGGTTCTGCTGCCTTCTTTCATTCAGAGACAGGTGATGTTCTAGGCCCTGGTGGATAGCAGTGAACACACAGACAGACATGGCTTTCCTGGAGCTCCCACATTCCAGTCTGCTGATGGACCTGAATTCCCCCCACACTTTCTTCCCTCTTTGCTATTTTGGGACATGTTCCTCCCCCTATTTGGGGTGAATCCCTGTGCCTTTTTCTCAGAGTCCCATCTACCCTTGCACCCCTGCAGGAGCTACAAGCAATGCCTCTCTCCCTCCAGGTTTCTTCTAACCTCACTCTCTATGGCTCTTGTCCTCAGAGTGAACATGTATACCTTATTTCCATCTTTAAAAATCGAAGTCTTGCATGCTACATTCCTTGTGACTCCTTCCCCTTCCTAGGTAGACTTCATTGGTCAGAGACGCTCTGTTCCTTCACTCTGTTTCCTCATCAACCACTGCTCTCTGGTTTCTCCTTACTGCTGCTCCAAAATGGCTTTTTCCGTGTCACCACCCTGAGCTGGCTTACATTAAGCACAGAGACCATTCCTTGTGTGATCTTTTGGTGGGCATTTGATGCTACTGACCACAGGTCCTGCTTTATAATGCTATGCCTTGGTATCTCTGACACAACACTCCCTTTGGGTCTGTTCCCCTCTAGGTGGTCATTTCTTCTTGGTCTCCTCTGCCTGTAACTCTCCCTGAGACATTGGGGTTGGCTCTCTTGTCTTCCATCAAGCTGCAGTTTCCGCTTCTCTCAACATCTGTGCCGTGATGCTGCTTGAGTGTGTATCTGAAGCTCAGCTCTGTTTCCTGAGTGTCATGCTCACCTCTCCAGGTGCTCCCCTACTGTTCCACTCAGGCCTGTCATGGGCACCTCCACACCAAGGTCTCCTCACACCCCACCCCCCTGACTTTCCTCCAGTATGGATGGTCCTCATCACTTGGCTGCTCAATGTGACTCTCCACCCTCACACTTGCCCCAAGTCACTTCCTCCCCAAGTCCATCACTTCTGTCTCCTGAATCTGCCTCAAGTTTGCCCATTTCTCTTCATCCGCATTCCACCTTCCTTGTTGAGCCCACCATCCTTTCCCACCTAGATTATTCTGAGACTTCCTCTCTAGCTTACAGCCGACTGTCTGGCTCCAGCCTACTCTCCGCTGTGAAGGCAGAATCAGCTTTCCAGAGCATGTTTACTTAAAACATTTGAATGACTCCCCTCGGCTCAGGGTAGAGTCACATTCTGGGATGTGTTTGCAGAGCCATGCATGCCCCAGCCCTGCATGCCATGCAGCCTGTCTCCTGCCTCTGCCTACCTCACACTCCGTACTATATTTCTGGAAGCATGGTGCCATTCCTCCCTCCTCGCCTCTGGGCTTAACCATGCTCTCCCCAATCCTTAGAACACGCTCTGTCTATGCCTGACCTCAAATTCAGCCAACTGTTTCCTGCTTATCTTCCAGGCTTCACTTTGGATGTCAGTTCCTCCAGGAAACCTTCCTGATTTCCAAAATGTGACTTAATAAATGATGCTCCTATTCTATATTTCCCAGGTACCCTTTATTCTTATTCTTACTGAGTCACACTGGTCTTTCTTGCCCTCATTAGGCTGTTACTGCCTATCTCCAGGGGCTGGCAAAATGACTGGCACATAGTAGATGTTTAATATTAATAAATACTGAATAAGTAGATGAAAAATAATGAATGAATGACTTTGACCTTTTACTCAATGTCTGTTCCTGCTCCCCACCCTGTCATCCTTCCAGTCCTGCAACAAAAAAGGCTGAGGTGTTATTTATTTAAAACACCAGCTCTCTGAGGCCTGCCAGGGCTGTGCTGTTCCCCGGGAGCAGAACACCTCAGCAGTAGCCCAGGTGTGAGGGGCCTGTCCCGCTCCCTCACGCCTGAGGGCGGCGTCGGGAAAGCTCGAGCTCTTGTGTCTGCACTTGTACTCTGATTATCGTTCGTGAGCCTGAGTTTTTCATTTTGATACATAATAAGTGTAATGTACAAGTTGAAGAATCAAGATAATAAATTCACAGTGATAATTTGGTTAATTACCATGTTGCTGTTGTAGAATCAAGGGCTGGGAGTCAAAGCTGTTTTCACTGCTAATGTGTTCTGTGTAAAGCAGTTCTTGGAACAGTTAAAATGCATCCAAAGTGATCAACTCAAGACATTCATTTTAAAATTGTATTATTTTTTAAAAACCACACACAGTTCTTTGTTATTTTTATCAAATTGAGAGTTGTGAAATTATACCAGTTTGCCGCAAATTACTATTGTGTATACATAGGAAAGGGTAAAATAGTTTCTAAGATATAAAATGATAATTTGAGGATTGAGAAGATACGGACTTGAAAAATTAGACCATCTAGATATTAATCATATATCTGAAATGAGACATAATTACCTTTAGTTCTTATACTGGAGTATTATAACCCTAAAAAACTTAGAAACCTAGTTTTTCTTTTGCTATTTCATTTACATGTTGTTTTATTTATTCTGATAAATTTGATTTTATAGCTGTGTAATTCTTTTGTTTTTTGTGGTTGTTGGATGCAGTGAAATGTAAAGCATTTTTAAAATGCAGGGGTTGGAACATTTTTTATAACTTTTAGGATATGCTCACATATTTACCTGCATGTTTTTTTGTTCTGATTTTTAAAGCTATCCACACAGTTTATAATGTCACAATAGGTGACCCAGTGTCACCATTCTTTGACATACCAAGTTAACTCTTTCTTGAACATGAGGTGTCTCCCTGTCCGTGCATAGCTCTGTTCCTGGGCCTACTCGGACCTCCCACATTCGCAGGGGCGCCAGTTGGTCCCCCCGCCCAGCACCTCCTCTCTCTGGAGACCGTGCCTCTACCAAGTGCTGCTGTCCTAATCACCTTTGCTTTCTGAATAGAAGTCAGGAAGGTGCATCTCTTCCTTTGTCTCCAGATACTAGGCTTGAAAATCATTGTCACATGCTAAACCAGGTGATTTATTTTATTTATTATTGTTTCCTTTCCTCTTCCCCTGTCCATCCACTTAAAAAAAAATCTCTCTCTGCATTTCCTAGAAAGTTACAGAAGTTGTAATCCCTGAGTAGTTTACTAACATTACAAATTTTTCTTAAGTGCCTTATATGTTATTATAATTCTAAATTAGAGGTCTGTAACATATTAAGGATTTTATATTCTATTTCTAACTTTAAAGTATTTTTTAGAAGCATTTGAGTTGGCTTCTGAAACCTGATTTTAAAATCTTGAGAACAGCCTGCTTATTGCTGATTTATTATACATTAATTAAAAAAATCTATCCTTCAGCTACTGGTAAATGTCTTCTATAGTCTCAAATATAGATATAGTTCTATATATAAAGTACATATTTTTTTTAGGAAATCACCCCAGGATTTTATATTAATTGATGGAACACTGTCAATATGGTTGAATCTACCTATTTACTTTATGAGCTAGTTTAGCTTTCCCTTCTGTGGCAGTAGCTTATGACCTAACAGTATTTTTGTTGTTTTCAAAAATTATCTTTGAGTTCAGTTTAACAGTGTATGTCTGTAGTGGGGATGGCAGGGAAGAATGGGCTCTGTAAAACAGAACCTTTAAAATTAGCTAAAAATGTTAGTAACGGTTTCTCAGAAATGCCCAGTGCCCTGAAACCTCCCCAGACTGCGTCGCTGGAAACCAAATTACAGATTAAGACCCTGCTGAGTGAAAGATAGCTTCAAATATGAAAGCCATTCGGAAACTCCATTGCAGATAACCAGAGGGGAAAAGGAAAGAGAAGAAAGAAAAACCCGGCCACCATGCAGTAAAGATGACAATGCACAGAAAAATAAATAAACAAAGCAACAGGTTCTCTCTAGACAGTGAGATAAAAACCCCTCCCTGGTCTGCCACATAAGCATTTATCATTCTGACTTTTTAACTTTCTGTTTCCTTGTTTTTTTCACTGAAATCTCTCACTACCCCCTCCACACATACCCCAACCCCAGACTCTGGAAAAAGGCGAGAAATGAACCCTGAGTTCTTTGGGAGGCTCGCTAGTTATTGTTGTATGAATGGGCCCACTGTGATATGAATAAAAACCCAAGAGCAGATTCCTCACATGTTTAAAGCAGTGCGGATGGTGGGGGAGGAGGGGTCGTGGTAACTGGAGTCATCTAGACAAGCCATCAGCAACCCTTGGGTAGTTGAAATGATTAATCACTTCAGCACAAAAGAACACAAAAGGAGATTTGTTAAGAGTGCCAGCTCCAGGGGGGACATGCTTGTCTGCTTAATAATGTATTTTTAAAGTGTGCACCACATCAAAAGCAAAGCACTTGCAAATGAAGGGAAAATAAAAAGGCAGCGAGCAAAATGTTTGGCGAATTAGAACAAATGTTTAGGAAATCAGATCAGTGATAATTTTGGCTTGAGCAATTTTTAAAATGTGTCCCTTCACCCTACCCTGCCCTCTACCCCACTGTCTTGGCAGCACTGGGAACACTTTGATTCCCTTGCAGAATATGTGCTGGACCTTTTATCACTAAAAGTAATCAAGAGCCGATCAAATCAATAGTGCGTGATAACCTCCCTTTCTCTGAGGTCAAAGGATCCAAACAGCCTCTTCTTTCGACTAGAGCAAACTCCATGACTTAAAGGAACAGAAACAACGATAGCATTGCTTAACATGTGTTGATGGCTTACTGTGCTCTTAACATCTAGTATCTCTTTTAATCCTCACAATAACCCTATACAGTGTCATTTTCATCTTACAGAAATGGAACTTGAGATGTAGAGAGGCTAACATACAACAGTTAAGAGACCTGGTTAGGGCTTAAACTCAGGTCTCACAGACTCCAGAGCCTAATAAGTTTATAAACACAACACAGTATGATTTTTTAAAAATCAACATTTCAAAATGGAATATTGGGCAAATTCTTCTTGTGGAGCTACATCAAGACTCTTGTGTTTGTACCACCTTTCTCACAGCCTGGAGGAAACTAGGTGACATACCATGAGTGGGCTCGTTGCTTCTGTGAAGAGAAGCTACCAGGGGTTTGCAAGGAGTTAGATTGAAAACTGATGCCTCCAGTCTGACTCAAATTGATCTCGAGTGTGCACTCTTGTGTAACCTCGTTACTGGGTACCACATCCTGAAACACTGGGCTCTTCCTCATCAGCCTGTTATGCAGCCTTCCAGGGAGCCCTGGGTTACTGACACCTCCTGGTAGATGCCTCTTGCCCAGATTAGCCCTACATAGGGCAACAACAGTCAACACTGTCCTTATGCCCAGGAGAGGGGCAGGTACAGGTGGAAAGTCAAGAGACACCACGAGAGGGTGCGGGGGGATGGGGAGAAGTCGAAGCACCCCTCACTGTAATGCTGTGAGTTTTCACTCCTGTGTTCAACAGCAGTTCTGCCACCCAGTGGCTGGGTGACGCTGAGCCAATAGAGATTTCAATATAACGTGCATTTTGCAAAGGGAAACAAAGCTGTTGTCCTCGTTCACTATTTGACATGGTCGTAACATCTGTTGCCAGATAAATTTGTGAATATGAACATCTTAGTAAGTCCACATGTCTTAACAAATGTTTCCATTCATCACGTGGCGTTCTTTTGGGAGGTAAACCAATTTTGTAAGTGTGTCATTGAAATAAACATTTTATTTTGGAATTGGTGACTATTAGCTGCTGTATATTCTTGTTGTTAGAATAATCAGATGTTTTCACATTCCTTATCTCTAAGGAATTCCTTAGAGATAAGGAATTTGAAATCTTAGAAATCTCGATCTACAAATGCTAGTTGTAGGATATTTGTAAGATTATCTTTATTGCTAAGAAACAATTGCTTTGCTGAAGGATTCCTGGCTATGTATAGGAAAAGATTAACCTAGGATTCATAGCAAATTCCCCTGAAGATTCTAGATATTTGCTTACAGTAAAAACTTAACATTAATAGAAAAACAAAAGTGTAACAAATCACTTTGAGTTTGTTTGACAAACAGTAATAATAAAATATAAAGACAAAGCTTCCTGGGAATAAAAATGAAAGCCAATGGGACCCTACAAATCACTTTACAAGAATAGTTATTTTTATAACTATATTCAGGTACACGCACTAAGTAGCTGCAAAGGGAATAAATGCAGACTACACCCCCTGGTGGAACATTTGTTTGATAGGTGGCTGATAGCTTTTTATCACTTTAAGTACAGTTAAAGTGCTTATTTAAATTTCTTTGCCTTCTTAGTTGATTATAAAACTATGTTCATTTATGTCAGCTTATGCTTATAAGTTGCTTTTATAAGTATATGGTTATAGTAAATATGCCTAATTATGAATCAGATTACCAGGCAAAGTAATTTTATAATGTATGACATAGTCTACTGTGTTTCTAAAGACTCCTTTTGGGAGCTCACAAAGGATTAAAAATCATACATAACTTCTAACTTATAGCAGTATTTCCACATTGAAATGACCTTGGTAGATTGCTTGGAACAGCCCTCCTGCTTGTTGGCAAATGGCATAGAACCCTCCTACTTCAATATAAATCCTTTCTACATAGAGACTTATACAACTGAGGAAAGCAATGTAATACTCAGATGTGTACTTGGACCTGAAAGGACAATGAATTAAAATAGTGGAAGTCTTCAAAGCTGAAGTGCACAAAATCCTCAGCCTTCATATGGACCCTTACAAGAAGACATGTGAAGGGAAGTGGGATGGCATTCCTTTTCCATGCATGAAGGATTGTCTGTTTTTTTTTTTAATATTGTATTTTAATTGGTGTAAGGATTTATTTCAATTAGAATAAGAAGACCTTTATTTCTCAATGATTTTATAGCACTCAGCAACAAATCTCAGTAAGTGAATGATTTGTTGGAAATTCAACTTCATGAGAAAACTGACTCATTACATATTTAAAGACATACTTTCAAGTATGAGACATATTACTTGTTAAATTGTATACAATGTTTTGAGTTATTACTATTTTTTAATAAAAAGCCAGTGATTTCTAGGGTCCATAAATGAGTAAGAGCTGTAATTTTACATATGGGAAATTCATGTCTTCGTGGGAACTCAAAGGCATCTAAAATGAGAAACTTTGTTTTTGCCTCTGGTAGGAATCCACTCTTGAATGAATTAGGAGATCCTGATGATACCTATGATTACTTGAAAATGGAGAATTAGGCATGCTTATTCAGCATAGTAAACAGTAAGTTTTTTAAATGATTTTCTTCTCTGCCTGGAGCACCTCTCAAGTGCTTCACCCAGGCTGGTTGTACAGCTCAAAGGAGAGTGAGGATGGCACACAACTTGAGTGCTATTAAAACAGTATTTCAGCTTAGAGCTGCAGGAGGTAGAGAGCTTGAAGGAGTGTTGTTTCCACTCCTCCAACAGGAAAAAGCTGGAGAAACAGCAAAGTAACTACTCTTATTAAACCTATGAAAGAACTGAAATCACAGGGCAACCAATTAACCTGAAATACGAAGAGAGACAGGCATCTTCAGACAGAAAAAAGACCCGAGCATTTCTTATGTGGGACACCACTCAAACCCATATACACCAGTAAGTCAGCTAAAACGGTGCGATGAACTGCTAAAGGTGAACGCTGGGCTCACAGGAGGGCACCACAGACAGGACAGTCTCCACTGTCTTTCAGGCTTTTCCCCTACCAGGTACTCACAGGGAAGCCAGGGGAATATGCTGAGAAGCCTGTCCTGTGGTGTTGGCTGGGGAGAGGAATAGCAGCCTCTGCTGAACCCCCACTGGATCCTCTTCTCTATCTGTCCTTCTGATTGAGCATTAAAGTCTGCACCTGCAGGAAGGAAGGGCACAGAACTGCAGCCAGCTGCACTGGGGATCCCCAGCTAAGGGAGCAGAACGGTGCCCACCACCGAAACTCAGCTCAGACCCATTTTCCCTGTCATTTCTAAGGGAAAGAAACCTTAACCTTCATGAGAAAGGGCAACTCAAATGGATCTTGAGGTCACTGGGGGGCACCCACTGTCCCTGGAGGAGGAGAACCAGAGAAAACAAAAAGCTCTGCCCCTGAGGGAAGGGGCAGGAATGTGAGCTACCTCACATTCCATGACACCCGCAGGAAGACTGCGCTGCCAGGATTCATGCTCACAGTGCCCAGCTAAAACCAAGGCTTAATCAAAACACCAGTGACCCTCTTCCCAGCTCTCCAGCCAGCACACCGAGAAGCACTGAGTGAAAATGACAGTGTGACACAACTGGGGAAGCTGTGCAAAGAGAAGACCCAATGCCAAGTGTGGAGGCTCAGCCAAGCAGAGAGCAGATTTTACATCCAGCCCAACTTCTCACTTGGATGAACACAAACCTCCACTCAAAAGACCTAACAGAAGGATATTCTCATTTCCAAGCACAGAACATAATTACCTCAGAATCTGCTATTCCATACAACATGTCTGGCTTTCAACAAAAACTTTCAAGACATATAAAAAAGCAAGGGAAAAAAAAAAAACATAGTCTAAGGGACAGAGCAATTGTCAGAACCAGAATCAGATGTGACCCAGATATCAGAACTATCAGATGGTGAAGTTAAATGGCTACAATTAATATGTTAATGGCTAATGACCCTTAAGGAAAAGCATATAGCATGTGAAATCATATAGGTAATTTCTCTAGGGAGATAGAAACTATTAAGGGAGGGCCACATGAAAAACTTTGAGAAATGAAAAACAGAGTAGTGAAGAGTACCTATAACGGGCTCATCAATGGACTAGACACAGCTGAGGAAAGAATCCATGAGCAAAAAAATAAGTCAATAGAAGTTACTCACACTGAAAACAAAGAGATAAAAATGTGAGGGAAGAAAAACAGAGCATCCAAGACTTGCAGGACAGTATTAAATGGTCAAACATTCGTGTAGTAATTGGAATCTCCGGGGTGGGGGTGGTGTGGGGACAGGGCAGAAGAAATAATGACCAAGAATTTGCCAAAATTACTAACAGATACCAAACCATGTATTCCAGAAGCTCAAGCTCTGGGATGCCCAACATGATATAAACACACACACACACACACACATATGTAGGCACCCCACAGTATATACTGTCCTAACTGCTGAAACCAAAGACAGAGAAAATCTTGAAGTCAGCCAGAAACAGACGCACTAGCAACACAGGAATCGGGATAAGGATGATAGCAGACTTCTCATTACTAACCAGGCAAGCAATAGATAAGTGACATCTTTAAAGTGTTAGAAGAAAAAACTGTCAACTCAATTATTTCAGCAAAAATATTCTTCACAAGTTAAAGAGAAATAGAGTTTTTCAGATAAACAAAAATGAAGGAAATTCATTACCTGCAAGTCTACTTCACAAGAAATGTTGAAGAAAGTTCTTGAGGTGGAAGAAATATGATGGAGTCAGAGACAGTTCTACGCATGCAAAAATAAGAGTGTCAGACATGAAATAAATAAAAGTAGAAGAGCCAGAACAGCCTAGTAAATGTGGAAGCCAGGACCAGGCCTTATGCTAAGTTCTTTTATTTATTCCTTAAAGTGCAACCATAACACATTACTTCATGGATATGGAGTTTCAGTTTAGAAAGATGGAAAAGTTGTGTGGATGGTGGTGATGGTTGCACAGCAAAGTGGATGTACCTAATGCCACACTGCGCTGTACACTTAAAAATGGTCACAGTGGTAAGTTTTAGGTTATGTATCTTTTACCACAATAAAAAATGCAACTGTAGCTGTGGCTAGGTAGTTCGGTTGGTTAGAATGTCATCCTGATACACCAAGGTTGTGGGTTCGATCCCCCATCAGGGAACATACAAGAATCAACCAATGAATGCATAAATAAATGGAACAAATACCAATGTCTGTCTGTCTGTCTCTGTCTCTCAAGGCAGTAAATGAGAAATGCAACTGTTACATCTGAGGAGTACTCAGTTGGATATTAAGCAGCTCTAGTTTTGCTGTTGCTGTTCTCAAAACCCTTCTTGATGGCTACTTCTCCCCTTACTCCTGAATGGAATCTCAGTAGTTCCAGTGGCTTTTCCAGACACATGCCCTGGCCAGTGTGGCTCAGTTGGTTGTGCATCACCTTGCAAACCAAAAGGTTGCTGTTTTGATTCCTGCTCAGGGCACATGCCTGGGTTGCAGGTTCGGCCCCCAGTCAGGGCACATACAGAAGGCAGCCGGTCAATGTTTTTCTCTCACAGCAGTGTTTCTCTCCCTCTCCTTCTCACTCCCTCCCTCTCTCTCTAAAATCAAAAATTTAAAAATAAATAAATAAAATTAGAAGTCCTCCAGACATGCTTAGTCACAAAAAGTCTTCTAATTTTAGTAATTAAAATGCCCAGTCACAGGGTATTGTCAAAACTCTGAACTTGATTTAAAGATTCTCTTCTCCCAGTGAGGGCTTCCTTTAGGCCTAAATCCTAGAAAGGAGGAGAGAGGGGGCATGGTTGTTCCTTCTCTGTTCCACCGGCCTGCGTGTTTCTTTTTTCCAGCTGGGGGTTCTGGCTCCTCCGGGGCTACAGCTGGGCACCGACAGGGTGGTGAAGGGCCACGGAAGCTGTGCTTGTCTAGACCTTGTGAGGAGGCATTGGCTGTCTTTCTGGCTGGTGTGTCTCTATCTTTGGGAAAGGAAGAGAAGAGCACATTCTCTCATGGGATTTTTTTTTTTTTTAAGATTTTATTTATTTGTTTTTAGAGAGGGAAGGGAGGGAGAAAGAGAGAGAGAGAAACATCAATGTGTGGTTGCTGGGGGCCGTGGCCTGCAACCCAGGCATGTGCCCTGACTGGGAATCGAACCTGCGATGTTTTGGTTCACAGCCCGCGCTCAATCCACTGAGCTACGCCAGCCAGGGCCTCTCATAGCATTCTTTATGGTTCCAAAAAGCATTTGCCCCACAGTGAACTCAGCTGTAGCTCCTTTGATGAGGGTGATGCCTCTCTGTTCTCCCCACTTTTGCCCCAACCAGTGGTATCTTTGTTCTCTCTGCAGGCCATTCAGTCAGCCAGTCCCCTTTTGATTTTCTCAGGCTTAAGTGAGGCCTCCTCCAGGTTCCCAGAGCAAATAAAAGTTCTCTGAGGTGTGTGTGTGTGTGTTTGTGTGTGTGTACAAAAACTCTTTCACTTAGGCTTGAGGTAAGAAGGAACTGTATTCTCTTCATGCACTTCAAATGGGGGAGGAAAAATGTCAAAATATCACAGCAACTTTCTCCAAAGACATTCTCTTCCTGGGGCTCAGATGAATATTGAGTAGACCATTCTATCTGTTGTTTATTCAAAATCAAAAACCAAAGACAGAACAAGTTCCATCGGCATTTCTGTTCAGGAGCATTCACCCTTAGCATGATCAGGAGACGCATGTTTAGCTAGAATAGGCTACACTTAATAAAAGGTTCCCCAGTTTGTTTTGTGTTACTGTAGTATCTGCCATCCAGGTTGTAAATAAGGCACCGGTGTTGAAGAAGCCTGAGGACCTTCTTCCTTAGCCCCAGCTGGCACCTCAGAGACAAGGCTTTGACCAGGTAGAAATAAGTATGTCTGTTCTTCTTTTAATTTCTTCATGTTCTCAGCCTTCTTAATTCTTTTACATTTCCCCTTTGCCTTTTTTATTTTTGCAATGAACTTGGTCTCAGACAATGTGCACAGACCTCACTGAAAGTGTGAGCCACCATCTGCAGGAAGGCCGTGATACAAGGCCCTTCTAAATGGTCCAGGCCCTAACCCGGTTTTATAACTTCAGTGCAGTCAGCCGGAGGACAAAATTCATGCTTATTAAGAGCTAGTTCTCTTTTAATTTAGTAAATGTTTCTCATCCTGTGTTTCCCAGTACTACTTAAAGAGCTATTTTTAAAAGATCATTTTAGCTTTTGAATAAAACTAGTACAACAGTCTTTACGCAAATAGTATCTTTGTTTAAAATGAGAACATCACAGTGTGATTGAGCGGTAGTTGGAACTGGAACTGGTGCAGGCTCATCATTAGAGACGTCTCGGGCAAGCAATTCCACAGTCTCCCCTCCTCCACTCGTCTCCAGCCTTGGCAGCTGTCACGATACATCACCATTTAGTACTGGTACCTAACAGTGTCCTTGAAAAACTTGTTTAGAGCGTGTTATCACATGGCATGAAGATGTTCAAGAAGGGAAGCACAGGCTTTTAAAAATATGTCAGTATTTCCTGATTATCTTTCTTTACGAGGTCAAACCCTTCATTTTGACACTTAATGAATAAAATGCCCATGTTGCAAGAAATGAGATAATGAATTGTAAAAAGACATAATCAGCAATGACTAAATAATTAAGGAAATTGAAATGCAGAGTCATTTGGGACTACATTAATAATAACACGATTTGTTCCATATGCTAAAGAATTCCGTTTTCAGAAAATCAGTCATCACACATGCTCCATGGCAAAAAAATTAATGTTGACTAATAAGAACTGTAATTAGATGTTCTGCTCTTAAACAGCTGAATAAAAGATGAAATCATATAGAAAGTATATTTAGGTACAAGTCAGAAAGTAAACTGATTATTATTCATAGTGCTGTTAATAGGAACTGTAATTTATGCATCTAGTGGGAATTGTGTTAGGCAATTAAGAAAGGGAGTCACACTTGACTTTCCTTTATGCATTTACATTTATGTATTTTACTACATTATACCAGTAACTATCTTTTATCATAGCTTTCACCAACTTAAGCTTCAGAGTCACATTGCGAGGTGGTGCACAGTGAGTGTTTGGGGGCTCCGGGGCTTGGGAGGTCTTCCCTGCAGAGGATGCTGTGTCAGGATAGGGCTCGGCCAGCATGTCCCATGTGCTAGTATGGCGTTACCAGCCAGTGTGGTGACTTTTTGGCCACTTTATATTTCACCTTCAGAGGTTTCTGGGAGGGAAACAGTAATACCTTTCTTTTAGAGGTCACTGTGGGCAGCCTCAACACGGAGATGGTGGGAGAGAGTGACCACAGGCAGTCGCTGCAGCCTGGCCCTGGGTGTCAAAGCCAGTCGTCAGCAGTGGCTGTTTCACTAACCATCAGCACACTGCTTAGGCTGGGATGCAGTCATCCTTCCCCCCCTTTTTTTAAGATAAGACAGAACAAATGTGTGAGATCGTGGCTAGAACGAATAGAATGAACAAGTTTCTAATCTTGGATTCTCCATTAAAATTATGTACCTTTTTGGAGAAGAAAATAACTCACAGTGGAAACAGAAGTGCGGGGTTTTAACAATACTTCCAACCTCTCTGCTTCCTGTGTGCACGTACACTGTTGCCAGTGTGCACACAGAATAAAGCTGTCTTACGGCTGCACTCATTTATTAATATGAAGAAAATTGGACCATAGAGTAAGCAGTTCCCTTTAACAGTGGGTGTGAAGTGCTCATGGTGCTTGCCATTCGTCTGCCCTCAGTGACTTAGCCTGTATGCACGGTTCTTCCTGTCCTTTTGCTCCGTGATTGTGTCACAGGGAAAGGCACTGAATTACTGGGGAAAGATTCCCCTCAGCTCTGTGAGACACTTACTTTGTGTTCTTTATTAGGTTTCTGACTAACCTCACATCTGTTTTTCCTTTCACAGAATGCAAACCCGATCTCTTACTGCTTCTTTGGGCATTATGTGCCGGTATGACACACATAGTAAGGGTTTTGCTCTGTGGGTAGTAGAGAGAGGGTTGGGCAACAACTCTGCATACCTGGGTTTGAATCTGCTGTTTTTGTGGCCTTAAGAAAATCCCTCTGGTCCCGGCCAGGTACTCAGTTGGTTAGAGTGTCATCCCCATATGCCAAGGTTGCAGGTTCAGTCCCTGCTCAGGGCACATACAAGGAGCAATCAATGAATGCACAAAGAAGTTGAACAATAAGTCAGTGTTTCTCTGTCTCCCTCTCCCTCTCCCCCTCTCACTCCCTCTCCGTCTCCTTGCCTCTATTTCTAAAAATTAATTCCTCTTTGTATCAGTTTACTCATCTACATATCAAAGATAATACTTTTCTTGCCTGTCTTGTAAAATACTCTTAAAAGTCAATAAATATATAGTTGACTCATGAACAATGTGGGGATTAGGGGCACCAACACTCCCACTCACTTAAAAGTCCATGTATAACTTTTGACTCCCACAAAACTTGACCACTAATCACCTACTGTTGACAGGAAGCCTTACTTATAATGTACATAGTTGATTAACACATATTTTTATACATTATATAACTACATATTGTATCTTACAATAAAATAAGCAAGAGAAAAGAAATTATATTAAGAAATTCATAAGGAAGAGAAAATACATTTACAATGTTTATTAAAGACATATGCATATAAGGGGGCCCATGCAGTTCAAACCTGTGTTTTTCAAGTGTCAACTGTATATGTCAGAGTGCTTTGCAAACTATATATTATGCTCTCAATGTCAGGGGTGTTTTCAATTGCAGTTAATATTTTATGTATATATCACCTTCCTTGGAACACAAAGTTCTCAAGGCAGTAGAGAGTCTTACACAGGTCCCCAGGATGTACCTGTGTAATTCATAACCCATCATTGCTCTCAGTAGACAAATAATTACTCACATGCAGACACTCACTGTGGCGGGCAGAATAAAATTCCCCCTACCCCCCAAAAAAGATGTTCATGTCCTAAACCCCAGAAGATGGGAATGTGTTAGGTTACATGGCAAGGGGAATAAAGGTTGCAAATGGAGTAAATGTTACTAATCAGATGACCTTGAGATGGGGAGACTATCCTGGATTATATGGGTGGGTCCAGTTTAATTACAATGGGCTTTTATCAGTGGAAGAGAGGCAGAGAGAGAGAGAGCCAGAGAGAGAGGAGTATGAGAAAGACTTGCCCAACCTTGCTAGCTTTGAAGATGGAGGAAGGAGCCATGAAAATGTGGGCAGCCCTTATAAGCAGGAAGGGTCTAAGAACAGATTCTTTGCTAGAGCTTCCAGAACGGAGCACAGCCGTACCGACACCGGGACTATAGCCCATTCTAGACTTCTAAGCCATCAAACTGTAGGATCATAAGCTTGTGTTATTTTAAGCCACTAAGTGTGAGATGATTTGTTATAGCAGCACTAGAACACCAACACACAAATATGTTGACTGAAGTAGGCAGATAGCCCCGGCTGGTGTGGGTCAGTGGGTTGAGCGTCATCCTGGGTACCGAAAGGTTGCCCATTCAGTACCCTGAGCCACCACTGCCCACTCCCCCATATTGATGTTTCTCTCCCTTTCTCCCTCCCTTCCCTTGTCTCTAAAAATAAATAAATAAAATAGTTTTTAAAGTAGGTAAATAAGAAAAAGTAAGTAGACAAGATTTTTCAGATATTAATTTTAAAGTACCCCAAAGCCATGGCTGCACATGGCCACCATCACCTGGAGAATATGAGAGCCTCATGCTTCCACTAGTGTCTGGTTTGCCCGGGTTTCAGGACTAATCCTCTGCTTTGCCTCAGCTTTATTTCCTGGCTTAAATAAGCAGTAAGTTTATTGCTTTGTGCCCTGTGGATATTCCATAAATATCTGTTGACTCCCTGACAGTGTAAGTGTTGTAATCATTTCCTAGATGAGGAAGCAGGTGAGGTTAGGGAAGCTGGGTGAGACAGGGACTTGTCTGGGGTTGCACAGCGAATAGGACGATGCTCAGCTGCCATCGAGCAGTCTTCACCTGCAATCACCTGCCCTTCCCATTAAACAACACATTCCACATCAAATTAGCATCCCGTGATAACAGACCTGTCTTTTTGCCCATCTCAGCCTATTTCATAAGTACCAGTATTGACTCAATTCCCAGAGGATCCTGAGTAAAAATCACTGGTCAGTCAGTCAATTAGGGAAAGCTTGAAATTCATGAGTGCGTAAAGTTGACCTTATACGTAGTTATTGAGCACTTACTATATTCCTGCATGTGTTAAAGATGGCACTACAAGTGAGACAGATCCATCCCTCCAAAGATTTTGTAGAACAGACCTTTGACCCACATATTGTCCATCTATATTACTGGAGGTCTCCTGAATAAAATGCTGTATTCAGCAGAAAATAGTTTTTTAAATATAATACACATCCCTAAACTAAGGAGTTAATAATCCTGAGTAACAGTGAATAAGAAAAAACCTCGGAAGCAGGCAAGTTAAAAGTGAGCATAAATGTACTGTAGTGAGATGTGGGCTTATCAGGAAAGTTTGTTTTGTATTTATTTGCTTGTTTGCTTCTTTCGAGGGAACAGGTTTTCTCCTTAGATCCACGGGTACCAGAACATCCCTCACGGCTGGAAATCAGTAATAGCCAACTGAGGCCAGGATGGGTGGTGGTGTTGAAGACAGATCCACTTTTGAATTCCAGCTTTCTCACTTATTAGATGAATGATGCTGGGCAAATCACTTCATCTCATTGAGCCTATTTTCTGCTTCTGTAAAGTGGACTTAGTATCATGGGAGGATGACATGCGATAATGTGTTTAAAGCCCGAGCGTGGGGTGGACTCCCTTCCCCCTGCCAGAGCAGCAGCTGCGTTAGGAAGGAGACTTCCCTGCACGGCAAGCTGCCCCTGTAGCCACTAAGAGCTCGGCAGCGCAAGAGCTTCCCCTCCTTCTCTACCAGCCCCTCCACGAAAGTTGCACCTTCACCTCCTATACAAGGATGCACCTCGGAACCTCAGCAGCTTCCTGCCTTCCAGAAACTTCTTTCATATTCCAAAAGATATTTCAAAAATCTTTAAGAAATACAAATAATGCATTTTAACTCCATTGCCTATTTTCCCTTTAAAACACACACACACAAGACCACTTTCCCTGTTCTCTCACCTTTTGTATGTGAATACCACTGTTCTGATTCATTACCTTCTTATCAATTGAATTCTCCTGCCCAGGGAAAGAACCTGTGAGCTTAAAATGGAAACAAAAAAACTCCTCCCTCTTCTGAAGCTGCTGCTTCATTTACTAGTCATTAAGTAAATTCAGTGTTTAATGCACTAACAAAAACACATGATTGTTTAACAGAGTATATTATGGAAAATGGTAGCATTAATAGTCTCTGTGGAGTTCTAGTTGGGGAAAGTACATTATAGCATTGCAAAGGCAGGGGGCAGGTTTTGTATGTAAAAATAAGTTACTGACATTGTGCATCATTTTTATATCCTGTTGCTAGGCAACATATAAGAATGTGGTTATTGCAAATGTGTCTGCTTTCTCATTTTTTTTGAGCCACTTCTTAATTCTGTGAAATTAGCCCTGTTATTGATTCTGTGGTCTTTCCTGAGTGTATTGATTGAGGTTCATCCATTAGCTTGGGCAGGAGGGAGGAGGAGGAGACAGAGACACATTGGTGTTTGTCATGAGAGCACACACATTAGTACTAATCATTAGTTCTCTTGCTCATCGCTCTTTGTTTCCATACAGACACAGGTAGAGTTCCGGTACCCTGGGAAGTGATATTCAAGGAACTGGCATAAGATGCTGACAGAATCTGCTAATGAATTAAATGTATAAGTACACATATTTTCTGGAATAAGTTTCCCATCACTATGGTCCTAAGACCCCAGAATATTTTGTTTTCTTTTTCCTGAAGTGTGACTCTTTAGTTTTTTACTCTGTTCACTTTTTCTTGTTGCCGCTGTTGTGCTGCATCAGCAGCTAGGTGCATTCATGCCACCTATGAAAATTCAGAATGGTCTTTAGAGGAGGCAGGAAGTATGAGGAAATGTGCTTTCTAAATTCCCATGAAGAAGAGTTCTGGCCTGTCTTTAACCCACTCTTCCCAAGTTCCTACATCCTCCCACAAACAAGCACCTGCTCTTACTGCCTCCTCTTCCCCCTATTGGTGAAGGAGTTCCTGCCCTAAACTAATGAGGATAGCCAAACATGCAACACCTGACACTGGACAGATGAAATCAACAGCTGTTTATTGGTCAAATATATTCCCAGTCTTGAGTGAGGGATGCAAGGCCACATGGGGCTGTGGTCTGGCTATGAGAGGCCGGCTGTGTAGTAACAAGAGAATATGGTGCCCCCTAGTCCCCACTGTGGTGAGATTGTCTTGTTTGAGTAATTCTGCTGGTTGGCATGGGACTATGCTCACTATTTGGGAATAAGTAGGAACTGTGCCTGGTTCCCTTGATAAGGAAGGTTATTTGACTAGGAGACCTCATTTATTGGGCAGAGTGGGTGGGAGATGTGATGAGGCCGTGGGAGGCCCTTCTGTTTCACCAGATGTCAGAGCAACATGGAAGAGTGAATCTTAATTCCAGGCCTTAGACGAGGATGCAAGGAATTGCTCTAGTGATGCCAGTAATGCCCCACAAACAAAACAAAGAGTTTGGGGGGTTGGGCTAAAATTTATGCCCTCCTCCCAGTCCAAAAGCTTCACCTGAGCTTTGAGCCCTTAAACATGGCTTTGATAAACTCCTGAGGTTATAATCAACTCCATAATTAGGAGGCTTACAAGTACTACCACATTTTGTTAGTATGTCTCTTTCTTCAGAAATGAAAAATTATTGAAAAAAGAAAAAAAGCACTCAAATATACTATGCCACAGATGATAAGTGACACCATGTAAGGATTCAGCGTTCAACCTGGAATGCTTACCATTTGCCACACAGCATTTTAGGCTCTAGCCTACCAACTCGTTTCCCAAGAAAGATACCTTAAGAACAATGCCTGTGAATTTTTATGTGGAATGAGGGTGTGTATAAAAGGAATGGGACTCAGCCCTGGCTGGCGTAGCTCAGTGGTTTGAGCAAGGACTGTGAACCAAAGCATCGCAGGTTCAATTGCCAGTCAGGGCACATGCCTGGGTTGCAGGCCATGGCCCCCAGCAACTGCATATTGATGTTTCTCTCTCTCTCTCTCTCTTTCTCCTTCCCTTCCCTCTCTAAAAACAAATAAATAAAATCTTAAAAAAAAAGAAAAGGAATGGCACTCATGAGACTAGTGGATATGCTACTCCAGGTCTGGGACATTGGATCGTTCTAGGTTATTTACTCTGTAGTATGAAGTTCAACTTGGATTACCCTCCCCGCCCCATCAGAAACAGAATGGTCACCTAGAAGAAACAAATAGGGAGCTAGCTTGCCGGTGCAATGCACCGAGTTTGTGGGGAGTGCCTGTCCTCCTCTATGCTCCTTGGTCCTGGCATACACTCCCATCCCTGGGCTGCACACATGCACTGCTGTGTTTGCTTATGTGTCTGACCAGTTCCTGGCACTCACACTCCATGCAGATAGGGCTGTTGTTTCCTGCTTCTTGTTGCATTTTCCATGCCCAGCACGGTTTCACATATAGTAGACAGAAGCTCAAGGAATATTGATGGGAGTAATTAATGAATGAATTGCACCTGAACCTATTACAGATGAACTCATAAGATGACCAGTAGTGGAGCAGTCTGCTGAAACTGGGCTGATCTTGAAACCAGGCTGATTGGTTCTAACAGATGCAGACCTTATTTCTCAGAGCCAGTGTGATGCATAAAATAAAGGTTTAGCCTGTGGCTTACTCCACTGCTTATTTTTTCTGCCATTTGTGTGAGGAATATTCTTATATTTTGTGCATGCTTTCTTTTTTATGTCCATGAATATATAATCATTTGAGAATGATCTATATGAATATTTTCAGGTTAAACTGTTAGGTTTTGAAAGATGTGCTGGTTACATGTGTTGACAAGAAACACACACTCTTCCCATAAGAAGGGCAAGCAAATGTCCCTTCACTCTGTGTGTGTGTGTGGAGGGGACTCCTGTGAGCATTCAACATGTGGGAAATGTAGGAACACAGTTTCCTGCACTGAGTAGTTGCCCTCCTGGAACACCCTAAAGAAGCAGCAGACAGATATACAATCATGAGATAATGGGATAAGTGTTATATTAGTAAGTATGTACAATACAAAGTTATGGGCTTGAAGAAGAGTAGGAATTTTCCTGCACAGAAGTAATCAACTGTTATGCTGATTTGGATCAGAAAAATCAATAATTGATTGCTGGTTCAGAGAATGATTATTTCCTCAAGCACCAAATTATGACATTAGATTTTTTAAAGTTTTCAAAAGCTATTACTATCCATAATCTCTCTGTGTCTTATTTATTGGCTTATCTCTCTGAACGACGTCGGCCAGAGAACACACCTCATTCCTGCTTCCATCCCCAGAATCTAGCAGTATTGACTTATCATAATTCTGCTGATGAAGACACTTAAAACTTTTTAAAAAATTATTATTCAAGTTGAAATTAAATGAAATCACATATTTTTTGGTTGTGGAATAGATATATCATCAACATTTAAAGTAGCATTATACCTTTGAGAACAAGCATAGACTCTTGCAGGGGAGAGTCAAACACACTGTTTTCTGGATTCACCAAAACACCACTTTGGGCATGACTTTCACAGTGATCATCACTACTTATTAGTTGTAGTCAGTTATGTTCAGGAGACTTTTAATGTCTCTGTCAGAGCAAGTTAATAGCGCAGTCAGACCTCACGCACGCTTCATGAGTGCTGCCTTTTTGTCTCTTTCTCCTGTATCCAATGAAGGTTTGTAATATTTTAATAAAATTTTAAAATCCACTAAAATATTTGAAAGCATTCAAGACATCAAGTGCAATAATTGGTTACTGGTTACAAATTGTGTTTTCAGTTCAAATATTTTTAGAAGGCCTAAATCGTGAACTTTAATAGTTGCCTCCTCATCAATGCATTATTCATATAAAAATAATTTACATAAATTTTTAAACTTAGTAATTACATGTTTTAATTATGTAATTATACATTCTAATTATGCAGTTAAATTCTATTACACTAATTATGTAATCATGGTAATTGATACATAATACACATGTAAAAACCTGTGTAATCATGTACTTAACAAAAGGAATAGTTTGAGGGAGATAGTTAAGGAACAGTCACAAGAGTATTGACTTACAAAAAAGAGGAACTTGGCTAATTAATGACTTGAAATAAATATAGAAATCCCTCATATGATGTATACTATATAAGTAGTCTTGCTACAGCATCTGTGTTCACGATTTCTACTTTTCTGGTCAGAGGCAAAGGCATGAAGTGAAGAGCTGGAATTCGGGTATGGATAAGAACAAGAGATCCTGTAATGTCAAGACACAGGTGGTGAAACCTCTTTAACAGAGGAGGCTCCTCCATCTAGAATGAATTTTCCTGAAGGAAAGAAGGATAGGTTCTGTGTCTAGGTGACAGGAACTTGCTAATTCTTGTACCTGAGTCTCCTGCTGAGATAGTGGCTGCCTTCCTTAGGGGTCCACCTTTCCAGTTAGCAGTGCCATTGGTTCACTCTCATGACTAAGTACCCACAGTCACCAAAAAGGCCTGTGACAGTGAAGACCAGGTTAATGACAGTGGAAGAAAATACCTTGTAGCACCTCGGGATGAAGGTTAGAGAAGAAAGTTAACCTATAAAATTACACAAAGTTAACATACTTTGCAATTTCTGAGAAATTCCTCAAAATTATTTAGCTAGTTTTGATGGAAGTGACAGTGCTGGAAGCTTATACAAAGGATTACATGTGTGAAATCTAAATTGTATAGAATTTGAAAGGAAATAGGAAATAGTTTTGCATTTCTTCATTGAGGTATAGTTGACATAGAATAAACTGCACATAATTAGAATACCAGCTTGATAAGTTTCCACATAAGTATATATCCCTTGGAAACATCTTCACATTCAAGGTAATGAACATATCCATCACTCCCCAAACTTTTCTCGGACCCCTTTGTCATTCATCCCTCTTACCCTTCTCTACATTTCCCCCTATGCCCAGCATAGCTGAGTTTGCAATTTTTAAGAGTTTTATATTAATGGAATCATATAGTATGTACTCTTTCTTGTTTGGTTTCTTCCAGTCTGCATAGTTGGTTTGAAATTCATCCATGTTTTTGCTTGTATCAGTTCATTCCTTTTCATCGCTGGGCACTGTGCCATTGTATGGATGTACCAAAATTTGTTTATCCATTCATTTTTGAAGGACATTTGTTGTTCCCATTTTTTGGTTATTACAAAGAAATGTATTCTAAGCATTTGCACACATGTTTGTTACCTACAAAGAGTCTTAGTGTGGAATTATGTTCCCTTTTCTCTGGAGTAAATAGCCAGGAGTGGAATGTTTGGAGAAATGATAGAAGTAATATGTTTAATTTTTTTTTAAATCTACAAACTGTCCTCAAAAGTGCTTACGCCGTTTTTTCATTCTCACTAACAATACGTGAGAGTTTCTATTCCTCTACATTCTTGCTAACACTTGCTCATTTTAATTCTAAACATTTTAATGGTAATAGTATCTTGTGCTTTTACTTTGTCTTACCTTAATGACTAATTTTGTTCAGCATCTTTTCATGTACTCGCTTTCCATCCATATAGCTCTCTGGTGCAGTGTCCAAAACTTTTGCCCTTTGGGGGGTTTGGTTTTTTACTGTTTATTTTTGAAAATTCTTTTTATATACTATATGTCTTTTATATACTTTGCAGAAACATGCTTTGCAAATGTTTTCTGTCCATGTGGGGCTTGTCTTTACATTCTCCTTAACAGCAGATTTAAAAGATGGGTAGTTTTGTTTTTTAATTAATTTCAGTGAAGTCCAATTTATTTTTGTTCTTTATATGTTATATTTTTGGTGTTATAGCTACATTCCCTAATCCAAGGTCACAAATATTTTTTTCCTATTTTTTTTTAAGTTTTATAGTTTCAGGTTTTACATTTGGGTTCAAGATCCACTTTACAGTATGGATGGAAGTTCAGTGTTTGCACGTAGATATCTAATTGTTGCAGCAATAATTATTAGAAATACTGTGCTTTCTCAACTGAATTGTCTTTGCACTTCTACTGAAAATCAGTTGTCCATATATGCGTGGTCTTTTTCTGCATTCTCTATTTCATTCCTATCTGTCAGTCTTACACCAATATTTACACCAATATTACATTCTCTTGGCCACTGTAGCTCTATAGTAAGATTTTCTGTGAAGTAATGTTCTCCAGTTTCATTCTCATTTTTCAAAGTTTTTTACATTTTTTAACACATTTGTATTTCTATGTGAATTTTAGAATCAGGTTGTGAATTTCTATCAAAAAGAAATTCTATGAGATTTTTATTGGGATTGTATTTAACCTACAGATAAATGGAGAGCATTGAAATTTTAGCAATATTGATTCTTCCAAGCCATGAACACAGTATATATCTCCATATATTTAAATCTCCATTAATTTCTCCCTGCAGTGTTTTACTATTTTAGTGTACAGGATTTGAACAACTTTTCTCAGATTTATCCCTGTTTCATATTTTATACTATTGTATTTGAAATTTGTTTTTTAATTTTAATTTCTGTGTATTAGTTGCTAGCATATAGGTACATAGTTGACTTTTGTTTATTGACCTTATATCCTGCATATAAGGATATAGGGTAAGGATAAGGAACTAACATTAATTTTAGTAACTTTTTTATAGATTTCACTGAATATTCTATGTACCAGGGGTGTCCAACCTTTTGATATCTCTGGGCCACACTGGAAGAAGAATTATTATCTTGGGCCACACATTAAATACACAAACACTAACAAAAACTGATGAGCAAAAAAAGATTTTATATAAATTTACAATTTCGTGTTGGGCCACGTTCATAGCCATCCTGGGCCGTAAGTAGCCTGTGGGCTGCAGGCTAGACGCCCCCGATTAAACCATTGTGTCATAGTATTGTTCAAGGCTGCATTCTGGCTGGTCTCCCTACTTATTCTGTCCACTAAGGGAGGATGATTGAAATCTGACTGTAATTATGGGGTTTATCTCTTTCTCCTTCCTCTTATATCAGGTTTTGCCTTATGCATTTTGAAACTGTTTTTAGGCACACAAGCATTGAGATTGTAATGTCCTGTTGATGCGTTGGCTTCTTGGACATTAGAATATAACCCTCCATGAGGAGATATACTTTGATATGAATATAGCCACTCTAGCTTTCTTTTGACTGTTAGCATGTAATACCTTTTTCTTTCATTTTGTTTAAATCTGTTTGGTTTTTTATATTTAAATTTTTTACTTATTGATTTTAAGGAGTGAGAGAAAGCGGGGGAAGTGAGAGCGAGAGGAAGAGAAACATCTGTTTGTTGTTTTACTTATTTATGCATTTATTGATTGATTCTTGCATGTGCCATGAGCAGGGATTGAACCCCCAACCTTGGTATATCGGGATGATACCATAACCAACCGTGCTACCCAGCCAGGGCCTGGGTTTTTATATTTAAAGTGCATTTTTTATAAGCAGCATTTAAGCAGATCTTGACTTTTTATGCAATCTCACCATTTCTATCTTTTAATTGGGATTTGAGAATTTTTACATTTCATGTGATTACTGATATAATTAAGAGTAAGTTTTTGTCCTTGTATTGTCTATTTATTCTGTGTTTGTTTTCCTCCCCGCTTTTTTCCTTATTTTGTATTCATTGAGTTGCTTTACTATTCCATTTTACTTGGTGTCTTATTAACTATAACTCTTTATTCTATTATTTTAGTGGTTTCTGATTTATAGTAGACATTTTCAACTTATTGCAATCTATTTTCCAGTGATATTATACCACTTCATATGTAGTAGGAGAACTTTGCCGTAGAATACTTCCATTTCTCCCCTCCCCGCCTCCTTTATGCTATTGTTGTCATACATTGTACTTGTGTATGTTATTAACGCCACATAAATACTTATTTTTGTTTAAACAACCAAGTATCTTTTAAACACAAATAATAAAATCTATATTTAGATACCTCTTTAGTTATAATTTCTAGTTTTATACTCCTTTATAGGTATCCATATTTCCATCTATTACCATTTTTCTGCGTAAAGGACTTCCTTTAACATTTCTTGTAGTGCAGATCTGCTGGTTAAAAATTACATCAGCTTTTGTATATCTGAAAATGTCTTTGTTTTACCTTAATTTTTCAGGGATATTTTTTCTGGTTATATATTGCTAGGTTGTTACTTTTTTATTTCCAAATTTTTAAGATATTGCTCCACTATCTTCTTACTTGCAACAAGAAATCTTTCATAATTCTTATCCTCATTTCACTTTACTATACTACTTTTAATACTTTCTGTTTATCACTGATGCTGAGCAATTTGACTATACTGTGTCTTCATATAGCTTTCTTTACATTTCCTGTGTTTAGAGTTTATTGAGTTCCTTGAATCTATGGATTTATAACTTTCATCAAATTTGAATTTTTTCCTTTACTATTTCTTTAAACATATTGTCTCCCTCCCTGTTTCTTTTCTCCTTTAAGGACTCCAATCCCTTGTACATTAGAACACACATGAAGTTTTCCCACAATTCACTGATACTCTTTTGATTTTGTTTTTTACTATATTTTCTGTCTGTGTTTTATTTTGTGTAGTTTCTATTGCTGTGTCTCCAAATTCACTAGTCTTTTCTAATACCACCTCTACTCTAACATTAATTGCATTCAGTGAATATTTTCATTTCATATTTTATAGTTTTCAGTTTTAGAAGGTTGATTTGGGTTTTCTGTATACCTTCTATGTCTCTCCTTAACTTTTTGGACATTTGGATTACAACTGATAACTGTTTAATATCCTTGTATGATCATGTTAACATCTCTGTCAGTTCTGAGTTGGCTTATAGTGATGGTCCTCACCATGGGTTTCATTTTCTTGCTTCTTTGTAGGTTTGGTAATCTTTGGTTGGATGTCACACCGGGAGAAGTCTGCCTTTCGTATTTCCATAAATCTTGAACTTTGTTCTGGGGTGCAGTTGAATTGATGGGAAACAATTTGACCATTTTGGGTCTTTTTTTTTTTTTTCAGTTCTTAGGTGAGAACAGAGCAGCATTTAGTCTATTGCTAATTATTGCCTACTACAGAGACAAGATTCTTTTGTGTGCTGTATCTAATACCGCATTAATTCTATGGTTTTCCACTTTAGCTAGTGAACACAATTAGTGTGAGCCCCTTGTGTGAGCACCTGGTGTTTATTATCCTTTCAGATGATTCCTTCTTCAACCTCTGGTTACTTCTTCACAGACTTGTGCTACTTGGGACTCTGCTGCGTAGTCAAGAAGGATCTTTTGCCTCTCTGTGCAGCAGTCTCCCCTTTGGCACTCTGTCCTGTAGACTCTAGTCAACCTGTTCTCCCAGGACCTCAGCCCAGGCTGCCGGTACTGCAGTAGGATAGTAAATATAGTTCACTGAGAAAATTACAGATACTCTTCCAACATTGAAACTCACCAAAATTTGGCAGATTGCTTAGATCATGAACTATAGAGAATAAAATATAGATAAAAAAATCTCCATACTGAGGTTTTCACATTTTAAGAATTCTGAATTTCTAAGTAGGTTTCAACTGTGGTTGAGAGTCCAAGAAGTAAGATGATTTGGTTTTCATTTGGTTTGGGGATTCTTTAGCTTTAAAGATGATATTAAATGAAACTATAGATACTGAACAATTTCTAAATTGCCTCTGTCACTCATCCTTTATCCCATTTTCCACAAATATTGCTTCTGGATTAATTTTTCTTAAATATATTTCTCGATTTTGTACTCACTTCCTCAAACACCTAGGTAAACAAATAATGCAATGCCATGAGATAGATGCCAAACGAGATACAAATAACTATAGAGATGCAGGGAAGATAATTCACAACCACCTAAAGAGAAAAAGAGGAATTTGCTAGATAGACAAGAGGGGAGGTGCCACAGCAAAAGAAAGAGCACTATAGAAATAATAAAGCTTAAAGAATAAAAGCTGGTAAAATTGAAATGGAGGTGATGTCACGAGAGCCTAGATGATAAGCCAAGACACATGACAGTGAAAGAGGTCACAGTTCCTGTGATCATCTTGCTGTATGCCTGCTATCATAGTACCTTTCCTGATTAGCATTTAGCACTTCAAAAATATCCCAGCATAGACAATAAATTATGTAGTCAGCTTTGAAGTATTTTAAGCTAAAGAGTGACATCATCAGGTTTATAGTTTTAAATAATTACTTTGGTTCCTCTGATGAAGGAATTGATGGCTTACAATTTGTCCTTCTGCCATAAACAAAAAGAATACTGCACAAAATATGTGAAATAACTATTTTTAAACATTGGAAAACAGTGCAGAGTTGTGATCCTATAAGAAGGAAAATAAATTAGGAGACACCTGCAGTCACATTACAATTATGTTCCAAGGTGCTTTCCAGACTGCAGTACAGAGAGGCAGCTTCAAGCAGAACTTAGAAGTCTCATTGAGATGAGGCGAAAGGCAGCAGTGGTTAGAGAGGCCTAACAAGCGAGAATTTGCAAGGCAGAATACAAAAATAGAGGCGTTCAGAGAAAGAGTTCTAGAAATCTGCACAGGGAGCCCCTTGAGTCTTCTGCTCTGAATACCAGTTCTTGCATACATAATGTGAAACTCCACAGGGCCATACAAATAAAAATTTCCAAGGAGCTATAAACTGAACAATTCCCAGAGCTCACGTAGGGCAGAGGTACATTTGAATTCTCACAAGCCATAGCGGAGAAATCTAATTTAAAAACCAGAGCACTAAGTAGAGACACCAAAAGAGTCATGCCTTAGTAAAAAGTCTAAAATATCCCCAGAGTAAAGGCTGCTTTGGAGTCACCCCAACAAACTTTAAAATTAAGCCTTATAAGGTTAAATGTGATCCACAAGTAACAAATTTCATCAATCTTTGAGGAAAGAAAAGAGTTGAAACAATTACCAATGCACACCTGTTAGAATGGTTGTTGTCAAGGAGACGAGAAATAACAAGTATTGGTGAGGATGTGGAGAAAAGGGAACATGTGTACACTGTTGGTGGGAACATAAATTGGTGCAGTCACCGTGAAAAGCAGTATGAAGGTTTCTCAAAAAATCAAAAATACAACTACCAAGTGATCCAGTAATTACACTTCTAGGTATTCATATGAAAAAAAATGAAAACACTAATTCATAACAATAAACTCATCCCCATGTTTATTGAAGCATTATTTACAATAGCCAAGATATGGAAACAACCTAAACGTCCATCAGTGGTTGAACAGATAAAGAAAATAAGGTATATAAATAAATATATAAACAAGGTCTGTCAGATAAAGTCCAGCCATTGTTAAAATAATGAGAATGCTTTGCATGACATCAGTGTAACCTGGCAGCCAAGGAGAATGGACTGGAATGTGCATGTGTAAACAATTTACTATACTAGTCAGTGGGGGCAGTAGACGCCAGTGAGTGAGCATGTGTACTGTGTGGCCATTGCGTTCAAAATGACTGAGTGAGTAGAGCAATGAATCTGCATCAGATTTTGCATTAAGCTTGACCCTTCTCATTAAGCTAGCCAATAATTTGGAAACTATCTGGATGATTCAGATGGCTACAGCTATGGGCACGTGGTGATTGGCAGCTTCATCACAACAACACACCTGCTCCTGCATCACGTCTTTTGCAGAGTTTTTTGGTGAAACATCAAATCACCCAGGTGACCCAGGCCCCCTACAGCCTAGATTTGGAATACTGTGACTTCTGGCTTTTCACAAAACTAAAATCACCTTTGATAGAGAAGAGATTCAGACCATTGATGAGATTCAGGAAAATACGATGGGGCAGCTGATGGTAATAGGGAGAATTGTGTGAGATCCCAAGGTACCTACTTTGACGGAGGCTGAGGTGTTGTTGTCCTATGTACAATGTTTCTTGTATCTTTTTCAATAAATATCTCTTTTTCATATTACATGGATGGATACTTTCTGGACAGACCTTCCACACACACGCGTGTGTGTGATACGTATAAATACATAAATGAACAATTATTCAGCCATAAAAATAGAATAAAATCTTGACCTTTGTGATAACATGGAGGGACCTTGAGGGTATTATGCTAAATGAAATAAGTCAGACAGAGAAAGACAAGTACCATATGACCTCACTTACATGTGGAATCTAAACATAAATATAAAAACTCAGAAGAGATATGGGAGTGGGCAAAATGGAATGCATGATGTAAAAAGATGCAAATTTTGGTTATAAAACAATTAAGTCATGGGGATATAATGAATAGTATGGTGACTATAGTTAATAATACTATATACATTGCATATGTGAAAGTGGCTAAGAAAATAAATCTCAGAAGTTCTCATCACAAATTAGACTTTTTGTGGTGATCATTTTGCAATATATACTAATACCAAACATTATTTTGTACACCCAAATCTAGTATATGTCAATTATACTTCAATAAATACTGTTTTACAAAACAATTACCATTGTAACACTCATAATGTTGAGTACACATTCCAAAGTTATTTGACATACAAAAAAGCAGCAAAATGGGACCCATAACAAAAGGAAAAACAGTCAATAGAAACATTTCTGGAAATGAAAGAAATTATGGAATTATCAAACAAGGCTTTACAGCAGCTAATGTGAGTGGTCTTGAAGATTTAAAGGAAAATGTGAACATAATGAAAGAAATTGAGCTGAAAGTACACTGTTTGAAATTTAAAATTCACTGGACACAACAGTAAATTGACACTTCAGAAAATAAAAATCAATGAACCTGAAAATATTACCACAGACACTTGCCAAAATGAAGCCTACGGAAAAGAAAATATTGAGGGGATTTGGGAACAGAACTCAGTGATCTGTGTCACAGTATCTATCTAGGTGTTTATCATAATATGCATTTGGCATCCCCAAAAGGGAGGAGAAAAAGAAGCAGAAAAAATATTTTGATAAAATAATGGCCCAAATTCTTTCATTCCAAGTTAGGTAAATACAAAGAATGTCATATCAAAGCAGATGATACTTACAATGCTAAAAATGAGTAAATGAGTAGCAAAGAAAATGTTTAAGCAGCCAGGGAAAAGCAAAAAGAACCCTATACACACAGGGGAGCAAACAAAAATAAGACAGTGACTTACTGTGAGAAACAGTACAAACACCACCACAGTGGAATGGCTTCTTTAAAGTGTTGAAGAGAAAAAAAGCTGTCAATGTAGAAATCAATATTGAATGAAAATATCTTTCAAAAAAGAAGGCAAAGTAAGGTTTTTCAAATAAATAAAAGGTGGGAGAATTCATTCCCAGCAAATTGGACTAAAAACATATTAAAGAAAGTTCTTCAGGCTTAAGAAAAATGATGCCAGATGGAAACTTGGAGCGATGGAAAAGAATGAAGAGCTCCAGAAATGGTGAATATATTGGTGACTATAAAATATTTTTACTAATTTAATTTTATTTTAAAGATAACTGGCAATCAACAACAAAGTGATAACAATGTATTGAAGTGTTGGTAACATGGTGAAAGCAGAGTGAATGTCGACAACAGTCCAGTGGACTGGAGGGAGGAGAGAGATCGCTGCCGTAAAGCTCTTCCATCAGAAGCAGAGTGATGTATCACTTTATGGCAGACCATGATAATACATATTTTAAACTGAAAAGCAGCTACTTAAAAACTAAGTAGAGATACAGCAAATTAGCCAATAATTTGGAAAAATACAAGAAAGATTCAATTACTAAAGAAGAAGGCAGGAAAAGAAGAGGATCAAAGAATAGGGCACACACACACAAAAAAAAACTATCAAGATGACAGGCTTAAACCAAAAACCTAAGGCAATATACATTTAACATTAAGTTAATGGAATTACATAATTACATTAAATGACATGGTCTAAACACTGATTAAAACACCAAGGTGGTTACAGTGAATGGAATAAAAGGAAAACTCAACTGTTGTTGTCTACATGCTTTAAATACAGAGATAGGCGAAGTAAAAGGATGGAAAATATATGCAAGTATTACTCTAAAGGAAGATTGAGGGGCTATGTTAATATCAGCCAAAGTAGAATTCAGGACAAATATTATATTGCCAGGGATGTAGTTGTATCTTTTAAAGTGATAAAAATTACATAGCAAGTCATCGAAAGCACATAACAACCTTATATATGTAAAAATTCAATAAAATCGCTTTCTATTACATGAAGCAAAACCTGGTAGAATTGACAGGAAAACCTGGCAGGTTCACAATTTCAGTTGGAAGTTTCAGCATTCAATATTCTTATTATTTGATAGGCCATAGTAGACAGAAAATTAGTAGTATCATAGAAGACCTTAAAACATTAAAAACCAATTTAACCTAATTAACACTGTGCCCAATAGTGCTATACCCAATAGTTTTATTTTTACTTTACTTTTTATTGAATTTATTGGGGCGATATTGGTTGATAAAATTACATAAGTTTCAGTTGTACAATTCTCTAACCCATCATCTCTATATTGTGTTGTGTGTTCACCACCCCAAGTCAAGTCTTCTTCTATCATGCTGAATGGTTTTATCAGTTAACCTACGGAACACCATACCCAGCAGTTCTGCACCCAGTGTTCTTTATCAGTGCACATGGAGCACTTGGTCTATAAGACAAATTTCAATTTAGCTCTCCTCAATTTTTAAATTCTTTTTTCCTTTTGCTGCTCTGCTTGAATGTTATTTTATACCTTGTCTTCCAAATCACTGATTCAGTCCTCTGCTTCTTCTCACCAGCTCTTTATTCCTTCTAGTGTATTATTAATTTCAGATATTGCATTCTTTATTTCCGACTGTTTTTTTTTATGGTTTCTATGTCTTTTTTCATGCAGTTGAGTATCTTTATAATCATTACTCTAAACTCTCTATCTCTGATGCATTGCTTGCCTCCATTTCATCTAGATCTTCTGGAGAATTTGCCTCTTCTTTCATTTGTGGTCTGCTTCTTTATATTTGTTTCTGTGTGTTAGGGAGAACTGCAAAGACAGTGGTGCTGGGCTTTATCAATGATGCTGCTTGTGACTGGTCCTGGGCAACCTCTTTGGAGCTGTCAGCGATCCACAGTGTATTGCTCCCTCTGCCTGGCCTGTCTGTGTGCCAGGCTGCACATCAGGCTGCACATCAAGGCTGGGTTTTACCAGCACCTGGGCCAGGGGATGGTCAGCTAAAGTCTCAGAGCTCCCAGAAATCTACCTTAGTTGTTAAACTTAATCAGTTATACAGCCTCAAACTGTACTCAGAAACCTGATGTAAGCTCCACAGGGTAGGGCAGAGTAATCTCTGCGAGCAAGGCTATTGCTCCCCTCCAGCTGGTGCCACATGGTGGGGAGAAATCTGCCTGAGAAACATGGCTTCTGCACTGTGATGACTCAGCATAGGGATCCTGGTGGCTGTTCTTTCAGTTCTCTCCCCAAAGCCACCAGCCCTACACTCTCATGTGTCTCTAGTCCTCTCTGCCCTCCCTCTGCTGGAGCCCAGGGTAATGGCTGCAAACGAAATTTTGTGCATTGGCCCTTTAAGAGGCTCTTTAAGTCCTCGGTTGTCTCTCTCTGGCAGACAGAAACCCTGTCACTTTTTACAGCTGGATGTTATCTGGAGTTCCTTTCCTAGCTCCAATGCTATAGGCTAGGGAGCCAAGCTTGGGGTTTAGACCCCACACTTATCAGGAGAACCCTACCCCCAGTCACTGAAATATCCCTCTGAAACTTCAGCTGCCACCCGTGGGAGCCCAGCCAGCCCTCTCATACCTCCTGTGCTCTCCCTTCCACTCTCATTGTGGTGAAGTAGTTACTTCTGTCTGTCCTTGGTTATGTAAGGCTTCTCTCCAGCTAATGTTCAGGTTATTCAGGATGATTTTTCTACAATTTAGCTGTAATTCCAGATTGGTGCTGGGAGGAGGTTGGTGGATCCTCTGCCATCTTGGGTCCTAAATTTAAATAAATTTACAAGCATTAAATTAGAGTATATTCTCTGGCTAAGAAAATATTAATTTAGAAATCAAAAACTAAAAGATATCTGGAAAATTCCCCAATGTTAAAATATTAAGTAACACATTTCTAAATAACTCATGGATCAAAGAAAAAAATCACAAGAGAAAATGGAATGTATTTCGATTCTAATGAAGATTACATAAAAATCTGTGAGAGGCAGCTTGAGTAGTATTAGAGGAGATTTTACAGCTTTCATTGTTTACATTAGAAAAGAGGAAAGGTTGAAAACCAATTATGTAAGATTCCACCTTAAGAATTTAGAGTACAAGTAGCAAATTAAACACTAAGGAAGTAGAAGGAATTAATACACATAAAAGCAGAATGCATTCAAATAAAAAAATGAACAAAGCGTAGAGAAAATTTTATGAAATCTAAAGTTGATTCTTTGAAAATACTGATAAAATTAATGAAGTCCTAAGTGAGCTAAGAAGAAAAAAGAGCAAACACAAATGATCACTATCAGCGTGAAAGAAGGGATGTTACCACAGATCTTATAGACATTAAAAGAGGTAATAAAGGGCTATTATGAGCCACTTTATGTTGATAGATTCAAAATTTAGATAAAAACTAACAAATCAGGCACCAGCAAAAAAAATTAACATCTGCATAGTCCTGTGTTAAAGAAGTTGAATTTGTTCAAATTGAATTCCCCAAAGAAAACTTCACTTATAAATTTTATCAATCAGTTAAGGAAGAAATGATATCAATCATTTACAAAGTTTTTCAGAAAACAAAGACTAGGAAATACTCCCCCAAATACTTATTTGAAGGAAGCATTAGCCTGTTAAGGGAACCAGACAAAGAAAACTTTGAACTAGTATCTTTCATGTACATAGACTCAAAAATCCTTCATGCAATTATAACAACTGAGATCCAGAAATATGTAAAAAAGCTCATACTGTGACCAAGTAAGTTATCTCAGGAATACAGGACAAGTTTAATGTACAAAAATCAGTCAATATAATTTTCCATATCAACCAATAAAGGAGAAAACCATATCATTTCAATAGTCACAGAAAAAGCATTGGAGAAAGTTGAATATAATTTAACTCAGCAAACTAGGAACATTAGAGAACTCCAGCTTGATAAAGGGCAACCTCAAAAAACCCATAGTAACAATGTAATGATAAAGGAACAAATGTTTTCCTCCTCATAAATAGAGCAAGGATGTATACTTTTGCCAATTCATATAGACAAGTAATGACCAATACAAAAATGAAATAAAATAGTCCATTAAAACAGCAGTTAAAATGTGAAGTACTTACTGATAAATTTAGCAAACTACATGTAAGTTACACTCTGAAAGCTATACAAAAGTATTAAGGAATATTAAAGAAAATAAATGGAGAGCTAAACTGTGGTTCTTGGAGAAGCAGACACTGGCACAGAAATGCAAATGTAATAAAGAACTTTGTTTTATGTGTCTTTCTGTTTAAAGACACCTTATTTAATATAAGGGACACATGGACAAAAACTAGGGCGGGGTGGAAATGGGAGGGAGGTTGGGAGGGACAGGAAGGTGGGCTGGGATGGGAGTAAAGGACAGAAAACTGTACTTGAACAATGATTAAAATAAAATTAAAAAAATAAAATATATATATAGTTCTGGTTCATTAACATTGAACTGATGGCCAACACACTAACTCAGGTCTGCACATTATGGCTTTCTTGTACTTAAAAACACAAGATAACACTTCAGTACTGCACTTGGGGCACATTTTAAACAGTGATATCACGAACAAACAGCACAGAAATACAAAAATGTTGCATCCAGTAAACATGATACTTGTTTGATAGTATGAGAGGTGAAAGAAGGCAAAGCTTCATCTTGTTGAATTTCAGCTGGGCACATGCACATTGAGCAATTTAAATTATTCACCCTTCTGTGTGAGCAAGTCTATGAATGACCACTGTGATACTACTATTTATAATAAAAATACATATTTGGTCTTCCTCCTTGTTTCTTGCATAAAGCTCCTAAAACCCTTGGAGTGTTCTAAGTGATAGAGAGATAAAGGTTTCTTTTGTTACTAGTAACAAATGTCTTTCAACCACACCTGAGTTTAGGTTAATGAGGTGGTTTTTGGAAATCCCTGGATAACTTAAGGATGGAGGCTAGTTGTCAGGAGAACTAACCATGAAATTACAGGGTTGGAGGTTCCAGAATGGAGAGAGGAGGTTAAAGGTTGAATTAATCTCTAGTGGCCAATGATTTATTCAATCATGCCTAGGTAATAAAGCCTTCATAAAAATCCAAAAGGACGGTGTTCCAGGTTGGTGAACAGGAACTCATTCATGCACCGAGAGTGGTACACCCCGCTGTCTCACAGCTATGTTCAAGAGTTTCTGGAACTCACCTTATGTGCCTCCTCATCTAGCTATTCATTCTTATCAATTCATTTGTGGCTACTCCTTCATGGACATATGTCTTCATTTACATTGGGTAAATACCTAGGAGTACAGTTGCTGGGTTATGTGTTGATCAGGGTTTCTCAGCCTTGGTGCTATTGATATTTTGGTCCAAGTAATTCTTGGTTGACAGGACTGACCTGTGCTTTGTAGGATGTTTAGCTGCACCCCTGTCTTTTACCCAGTAGATGCCAGTAGCACCCCCTCAGTTGTGATTGCCAGAAATGTCTCCAGACATTACCCCTAGGTGAAAAGCACTGTAGAATTTGGTGGCCACTTAGTGGAGATTAATAATAATATTACAAAAACAAACGGCACCCAGTAAAGGAAATATTTTATCTTCACATGCATGCATGTTCCTTAGAGTTCCTTTACCAGGAAGAAGCAAATCTTAGATATCTCATTCATTCACAGAAGGTTCTATTTAGTACGTTTTATTTAAAAATCCCAAAGCATTAGGTCTGTTGCATCTAGATGTTGAAAGGCAAGTGGTAGTTTTGTTAGTAAATTTGTAGTTGTTTTGTTTCGGGTGCTACTGTTGGATACGATAGTTACCATATTTACTTGGTTCTCAGTCGTGTCTCAGGCAGGTCTTAAAGCACTTCATTTGCTATAGGGGCTTTTCAAACAGTTCGACTCTAATGCTGCTGTCACATCCCTTCCCTTATCTGTGCTGTTTACACATTTTTGGACAAGAAACATGAGCTTGCAGTATTTTCTAAAGCATGTTGGTAAGTGCTGGAGTCGTCATATTGTTGGAAGAATTTATTGCAGGCAAGAGCATTTCACATAGGAGCGTATGTATTTTCTGATGAGCAATCACTATTTTTGCAGAAGCTGCCACCAGGATCTAATTTTAGGTGTCATCACCAGCGTCCATGCATGTGTAATTTTGACTGGATCTACATTCCTCTCATTGTTGAAATTAGTTGAGTGATTCTGTAATTTGCTTTAAAATGCAAAGAAGATCATTTTGTAGCTATATTTTTAATTTGCAGAGCTTGTGCTTCTACCACTAGTGTTTATTTTTCCTGACAAGACTTTAAGAAGTGTGGGAAGGACTCAGCACTGTAACTTCCTGGTGGAGGCAGCCCGACTCCTTGGCAGAACCTGGACAGCGTCCCCTGCATGACCTGTTCTCAGTGCTGACCTGCAGCATTTCCCAAACAAAAGAGTGCCTGACGCTGGGGGCAGGAGGAGGCATGGCCACCTCCACTGCCTTTGATTCCAGCTGGTCTCCAGAGAAGCCTGGTGGAGGTGCCTAGAAAGGGTGCCCATATTGTCATTCTGGTCACATTTTCATGATTCCTAGGGTCTCTAGAAAGAAAGTACCAGTGGCCCAAGACCTTAATAAGTATTTGAAGTGTCAGAACAACTCCAGGAGACACCTTACAGATGAGAGATCAGACTCAGAGGTTGGCCAGGCCCGATCACAGAGCTAGTGCATAACTGAGCGAACTCAAAGCCAGGCATCTGAGTAAAATCCAGGGTTTGTTTTTCTGCTCTGCCAAAACTATATCTGTCCCGATTTGAAGCCTAATAGTCAGTAATCAGAAATGTTTAGACTTTCAGGCAAGTAACCCCTGATCAGAGCTCTCCAGGTCACACTCTAGCTGGTCACGAAACAGAATAGATTACCTGTCTGTGACAAGGAGTGAGCGGCAGCTGGTCCAGGGGTGCTGCTGCCTCACAGCAAGATACCTCACTTCACACTGCACACTGCAGGTGTGGTACCCAGGAATGAGGTAGAAATGTGGGGCTGCGGAGAAGACAGCCTCCGGAGGAACCTAGATCATCATTTTTGCTTGTTTTCTACCCTCCGTGCCTCTGCCTGGCAATCACTGGCTCTGATTTAAAGAGGTGAGTTTGCAGGCAGTTTGCGAATAATGACCACACGCAGCACTTCTGGCTTCGGTCAGAGTGCGTGGGTGGGAGCCAGCACACAGCCCTGGCCTCCCATCGCCATCTGTGATTTAGAGCAAAATCTTTCAGAGAAGTATAACTGCCTGAATTACTGCTCTTTTATATGTTTTTAAATGAGAATGTAAAGGCCAAGGGCATTTTTTCACATTTAATACTATTAAATCCATCATTAAATCTCTCACTGAACACTGGCTGATTTTAATGATGCCCTCAAGTCTGATCCTGGTGCTCAACTGTGTTAATATTGTTGTGTGTGTGTATATATATATATAGGTAGATAGATAGATGGATGCAATAAACAATGCTTAGCTAAGATGCTATGAGGAGCATGGCTGTGTGTATCAATAAAAATAGTCGTGCTAATGAGACCAAGTGTCAGGAACAGATGGTGTGGTGGGAATCCAGCCATTGCAGCTGAAAGTATGGTACAGGACAAAGCTCCCTGGCACACTGCGTCTGCCACTAAGCCCAGCCTGAATCCTCTAAATATTTTACAGCAAGTTGGCATAAAAGGATTAATTTGAAAGTATCATTTATATTTTTACTATCTTGCTTTATAGCTTATTGCATCAAACCCCAAATTCTTTCTAGTATCAGTTCTATTTCCTGGTTCTCACACCCTTGACTTCTGGGCAGAGTCCAAGATGGTTACCTGCCTGATAACTTCCCACATTGCTATGTTACATTCACGTCTTTATTATATGGGACCAAGAAACAGAATGTGGGAAATCTGATTTTTATTTTGTAAACGTATGTCATTTTGAAGGCAAAGCATTATTTTTATCTGAATAGCCAACATTCTGCCCTTCACTTTGTGACTACTTTAATCTTCAGTAATAATTTCAATAGCTACAACTAATATTCAAGGACATGCAAGGAGCTAGTGTGTGCATCTCAGTTGAGCTACCTCTGGCCTTGTGAGTCAAGTATTATTATCAGTCCCCATTTGTAGATGAGGAAACTGAACTGAGAGGCTATATAACTTTCCAGAGAGCACAGAGCAGAAGGACAGATTCACACCCCTCCAGTCACATTGTGGAGCCCAAACTCTTCACCTGCTGTCCGTGTGCTACCACACCAGCCATCTTGCTGGGTGTGTGCACATTTTCTGAGCAGGCACAGCGCAGCGGCTCGGTGAACCTGTGTGAAGCGGGCTGCAGGGAATGTGTGGATGTGTCGCATAGGTGAGCTCGAGTTCTTAAGTAACTCCAGAAACAACTTTTAAAAGTTTATGCTGACTCCCACTCCCAGAATTTGAGTGATGGAAATAATTGGAAGTGTTTGGGAGAGTTCTAAACTCTTCCACATATTCAGTGGAAGAAGGTACATCACTGAAACCTTTCATCTACAATATTTTCTAAAATTTAAGTATCTTCTAGAAACCTGAAGAGAAATAAAACATCTCTTTTTATTGTCCTTATAGAATAAAGAGGGAGTAACATTTTCTTCTTTCTAGGCCAGTGTCCTCATCTTTAGTAGTTATAACCTTTACAGGTAATTGTTTGGATATAATTTTTGAATAGCACTTCAGGTAGGTAGAACCCATTTTGGTGCTATTTTAGATTTAGAAATGGCCGCTTAATGTGAGCGTGGCATGAAGGTTGTGATACACAACTTCATTCCTCATACACTCTATCACTCTGAGTTTCTGTTCTCTGTTTGATTCTCTTTCTGTTACAGAGGTCCACACAGATTTAGAACCTGGAGTGGCTTAGCCAGAGTTTGATTAGAAACAGAAAAACCTCAGCCTGATACAGGAACTCTAATTCGCTCTTCTGCTTCTTGTCACCTCTGTGTCCTCTTGGCCACTGGGACACAAGCAGAGATGTAAACGAAGATAAAGTGACTAAAATCTCTGAGGTCCCAACTTCACTTCTGTGCATAAACACCAAACAAGGTGCAAACGGTATAAGAAACTACAGTTAGATTCCCTCAATAGATAATTTTGGAACTACAGTTAAGGTATGAAAAAACATGCAAGAGAAAGAATCAAAAAGAGACTTGCAAAGAGGAAAATTAACACAACCTTACCAGCTCGTTATGAATTTTAAACTCTAATAACTAGGATGTACTCATGACAGAAATAGCCTCTAAAAGTAATAGAAAGGGTATGGAGTAACTTTTAAGGCAGTACAATTGCATTTGGTATATTCTTACGTTAAATCCCGAAATTAAAAATGGCCAAAAGCATTGAGTTCACATTGATTCAATAAAAGAAAGTGACTTTGTGTTTAATGCCACATGGAGTTTGTTCCCCACATACTGACAGCTGAACATTTTAAATATGAAAAAAGAATATCTTAATACAGATATTAAGTTACAAAGCTTTATACAGCTCTAATATCATCCTAAAAAGTGATGTGTACTAATAAATTTCCTAGTCTGTGCAATTGTGTTTGCCAGCCCAGTGACCTTTGGTCCGTTCTTTGCTCCAAGTCTGTTCCTGGCCCCTTTAGGGATACGAGTCCCAGGCCCCATCTCTGTCATCTCTGTGGGGTGCACCATGGGCCAAACCTGCAGAGGTTTGACAGAATATGACTGCACTGAGGCATACACACACCCAAAGAATGCCCTTGGACCTCCCATAAGGGTGCAGAGATGGCAGACCGGACAGCTCACCAAAGTCTTATTTCCAGGCAGGGAAATATTCAACAAAGTCCTGAGAACTCTGGGCTTTGTGGACCTTTCTGATTAGCAAGTACTGCCTCCAGACTCTGTGGGCTAGATCAGACTCCCTGAGGGACCTAGGGCTTAAATAAACCCCTAGCTAATCATTCAGTCCCGGGCAGCTAATTAGGTAAATCCTCGCTTCTCAGCAAGTCATCTGTGAAAGTTACCTTCGGTACTACTAGGGATTGCCTGGGTACACCTCAAATGCACTTTTGATCAGTTTATGCAGCTTACCAGGGCACTTAGAATTAGTGGAATATGGTTGATGAAGTACAGCCACTGTGCTTAGCGCACAGTAGGTGCTCAAAAGAGAATGCTGATTTACTTCTCTAATCAAATACAGAAGCCTCTTGAATCACTTTGTGTTTCCATGAGGGCCCTGTCTTATACTACCAAAGCAAGAATAAAATATTTTAGAAGATTGTCCGGCTTTATATCTTCAGAGGAGCGTCTTGACCATTCTTTCCTTTTCTAGAAATGTCTACAAATGACAGCTTCCATATCGCACAATGTGCCTGGATTGTAGAAAAACAGGCCAAATGAATTACTACAGACAATTTGAACAAAGAGTTTGTTTGGTTGGGAAAAGAACACCCATTTCTGGCAGTGACCAAGCTTGACTTAGTCCTTAGGACAATGTGTGGTTGAAGTGAATGCTCTTAGGTTGTTTAATCCTTGTCTGTCACATGGTGCCTTCTGTCAGTAGATAGCAAGTACCCCTGTGAGAGAGGCCTAAGTTATACATCCTAAAATAGAATGAATTACCTCACATTTCAGTGCAACTTTGGCTGTTGGCACAAAAACTGCTGAGTCTACATGTATTCCTCCACCCGTTTTGCACTGTCTACCTAGAATCTGTGGGCAGTAAACAGCACACAAGCCCCTTCAGAGCACACGAACTCCAGGAAGGAAGTGGTCTGAGACAGCTTTTCAGAATTTCCAAAGGTGCAGGGCATTCCAATCCTTCAAGTTAGGAAGAAGATATTAAGGGATATTGGGGGGCGGGGTGGAGCCAATACATTGTAATCATCAAACTTAAAGATAGAGCAAAAGCTTCACTGCCATTTTGCAGTTGGGTAGTCAAGTTTTCCCATTTAAATCTCTGCTCATTGTTTGTTTTCCACCTGTGAGTGATGTGTTTTATCTAACACTATCTTTTGCAAAAGCAATCAGAAGGGCACCTGGGATCAAATTACTAACACTGTCTTTGTACCCATTCAACTCTCTAAAGCTCTAGGATCCTGTCTGAAACAGCAAGGCAAAACAGACATTTCGGATGTTAAAGAAAAGCATTCATCTGGAAAACATTCAAACTTAAACGGATCCTCTATACACTCACGGGCCAAAATAATAATTTGTGTCTTTTTTGCTTCTGTATATCAAAATGTCATTAGCCTAAAAATATTTAGTCTTATTATTGGGCTTTGGAACACTCATTTTGCCCTCAAGGAGGCTTATCTCAAAATTCGCCAGGAGTGCTGTGTGTGTCTGTTTTTCTGCATCTGTGTGTTGAACTGGGGTGTTTGTCCACAAACTGAACTACCAGTTTGATCAAATCAGGAGATACCTGAGCCTTGGATGTTGCATTGAAACTGAAGCACAGGCAGAATTGAGCAAATGCTTCTTAAGCCAGATCTCTTAAGAACCAGTGTTGCAGGTCAATATTAAAAAGTTTCAGAAGTTTTGGTTGGATTGCCATGGGACACCTGAGGATCAGTGTAGGCCCCTCATCCTGCAGCAACAACAAAGGTCACAGCTCCTCTGGCAGCACGTGGCTTTAGCGTTTAGCAGGGACATTGTACCATCTTACAAAAGTTTAGTGCTGACCTTTTGCTTTTTGGGGTTCTGTTCCTTCCTTTCCATCCCCCATGCTGGCAGAATAAGTGCCTTTTTAAAAAATAACATCATAAACCTGGAATCCTGTGTCTTTATTTTATAATGTTCCCTAACATTTACAGATGTTTGAGTTACAAAGCTTTGGGTAATGTCTACATTAAGCCTTTCAAGTGCACTCTGTTTATAGTTACAATGTGAAGGCCTTAAATCCAAAAGACTGTCTTCATGCCCAAGGGGAAATGGAAAATCAGATCTTTGGCCAGAATAATTTAAAGAAGAATGAGAAAAAAAACTTCTTTTCAGGCTTCTGAAGCAGTAGTTTTTGGTACGTGTGCATTTGTTTATTTGGACTGAAGTCTCCCATATAATAAAGTTCTGTGTGAGCTTAAATGTGACAGAGGCTAGCAGTGTTCCTTGCAGAATTTGTCTCACATCACATGAAAGAAAATACATTGGATGCCTAATTTACAGAAAACAGAATTATAAAATATTTTTACATATTTTGAACTTTATTATGTTCAAATCCCTATTTATATTTTTGCTATACTTGGTTAATCTAGTAGCAAATGCAGTTACCATTTTGAGATGACATTTCTTGACCCCACCTCTTTGTTTCTTTTCCCTTTCACTCATTCATTTGTTGAACAAGTGTGTTTAGCACCCCTATCATATGCCCAGATGGAATTCTAGGCCTCAAAGCAGGAATCAGCAAACTTTTCTGTAAAGTGCCAGGTGGTAAATGTTCTAGGCTTTGTGGGTCATACAGCCTCTGCTGTGACTCTGCAGTCATGCCTTTATAAGCACAAAAGCAGCCATAGACAACCATAGTGAATGAATGAGTGTAGTCATGCCCCCCCAGATAGGCCACTTTGGTCTGGAGGCCATTGTTTACTGACCCCTGCTCCGGGATGGAGCAGTGAACTAACAGAGAAAGTTCTCTGTTCTCATGGCATACATAATAGTGGAGCAAGACAAGCAATAAATAAACCAATAAATATGTAAATAGCAGGGTGAGGGCTATCCATGTCATCTTACTGGCACCCAAAGTGTGCCTCCATATGTAAGTTCCCTTAATAAACTTCTGGCAGTATTCCCTAAATTGATCTGTCGATGCAGTACAATCTCTATCAGATTTCCAACTGCCTTTTTGCAGAAATGGACAAGCTGATCTTAAAATTTATATGGACATGCAAGAGATCTCCAAAGCCCAAAAAAGGTCTTGAAAAGAAGAGCAAAATTGAAGGACTCACCCTTTTTGATTTCAAAACTTCTGACAAAGCAACAGTAATCAAGACAGTGTGGTAGTGGCATAGGGATAGCATATAGATTAATGGACTAGAATTGAGAGTCAATTTTAGTCATGATTTTGTGGCCAATTGATCTTTGACAAGGATGCCAAGTCCACTTAGAGGGGAAAGAAGAGTCTTTTCAACAAATGTACTGGAACAACTGGATATGCATGTGCAAAACAATGAAGTCAGACTCTTACATCATATACAAAAATTAACTCAAGATGGATTAAAGACCTAAATCTTACAGTCAAAAACTATACAAATCTTAGAAGAAAGCATAGGAATAAATCTCTGTAACCTTGGATTTCAAATCTTTGTAACCTTGTATTAGTCAATTTTTCTTAAAGATGACATGAGAAGTATAAGCAAAAAAGGAAAAATAGCTAAGTTAGACCTGATTAAAATTTAAAACTCGTGTGCTTCAAAAGGACACTATCAAGAAAGTGAAAAGAGCCCGGGCTGGTGTGGCTCAGTGAATAGAGTGTCGGCCTGCAAACCACAGGGTCGCTGAATCGATTCCCAGTCAGGGCACATGCCCCGGTTGCAGGCCAGGTCCCCAGTGGGGGGTGCTCAAGAGGCAGCCACACATTGATGTTTCTCTCCTTCTCTTTCTCCGTCCCTTCCCCTCTCTCTAAAAATAAGTAAACAAAAATTTTTTTTAAAAAGAAAACCCACAGAATAGGAGAAATTATTTGCAAATCATACATCTGATAAGGATCTATTATCCCAGAATATATAGAGAATTCTTACAACTGAACTAAAAAGATGACCAAAGGATTTGAATAGACATATCTCTAAATATACAAATAATCAATATATATTGTACAAATAGCCAGGGAGCACAAGAAAAGATGCTTGTCACTCATTAGTCATTAGGAGGAAAAACATCAAAACTATGAAATAATACTTCACACCACTAGGATGGCTAAAATAAACAAAACAAAGTATTTGCAATGATGTGTAGAAATCGGAACCCTCATACATTGCTAGGGAATGTAAAATGGTGCAGGGGCTGTGGAAAACAGCTGACAGTTACTCAAAAAGTCAAACATTAAGTATGACCTAGCAGTTCCACTCTGAAGTACATGTTCAAGAGTACTGTCCACACAAAAACTTGTCCGCACAAAAACACTTCCACACAAAAACTTGTATACGAATGTACCTTACAGCACTGTCCTTAATAGCCAAAAAGTTGAAGCAACCCAAATGTTCAACAGCTGATATATTTATAAACAAACTGCAGTACAATTAATTCTTATTTGGCAATAAATAGGAATGAAATACTTATATATGCTAAAACAAGGATGAACTTTTGAATGCATTTTGCTAAGCAAAAGAAGCCAGATACAAAAGGCCATATATTGTGTGATTCCATTTATGTGAAATGTCCAGAATAGGCAAATTCACAGAGACAGAAAGTAGATAATGGTTGCCAAGGGAGTGAGGGAGAGTAGACTTGAAAGGTTCTAGGTTTCTTTCAAGATGACGGACATGTTCTGGAGTTAGATATGGATGATGGTTGCACAGCATTGTAAGTAACTGTGTACTTTAAAATCGTTAAACTCGAGAATTTTATATTATGTGAATTGTATCTCAATTTCTCAAAGTATTTTGTAGGTCCTACTAAAAACGCAATAGGAATTTTAGGCTCTCATGTGCCATATAAATACAACTATAGCATATATTTTACTGGGAGGTACCAAGTGCTCCAGGACAGGCCTCTCCTCAACACATACACACTCACACACACAAACCCCAAGTGGCTTTGCTTTCCTACTCTTTTCTTTCTTTTAATTGTGAAGGTAGGCACCAACAAAAATAACAAAAAGAGCCTTCCCGTAGAAAATGTTCTGTGGTAAGTTTAGTCCGACAGTTTCGTGATCATCTCCTTTCCTCAGACCCTTTCTGAATTGTGGGTTCTGGCAGTCATGCATCAGCTGGTTTTCCTATAGCAATTAGAATTGAAACAGCTTCAGACTCTTAACATCGTCATTGCTGGACATCTGAAGTTAGCCACTGGTAAAGTCTTTAATTCATTTTAACATTTCATGCATGTGAGTCAATGAGAATTTTTCTTAGAGCTTCTTTTTATCATCACTAAGTTCAAGATAATCCCTAAGGAGGGACTATGCTTATTTAAATGTCATTTTTCCTGATTATTAAATATGGTGTGTTCATTTAAAGGTGATCCTGACTTTAATATAATGATTAGTCATTTTCTTATCAGTAAATCCTAAAAACTACAAGTCCAGGAAATTCTAACTTCAAAAAGGCATCCTTATACTGAAACATTTCTGGAAGAACTGCTGAAATGGAGATGGCTTTTCTAAGCTCCTTTCTGTGTGTGTGTGTGTGTGTGTGCATGTGTGCGTGCACATGCCAGACACATATATAGTACACATATGTGTACTCAGATGCCCTCACAAGACACTCTTGATAAATGAATACATTGTAGATACATAGATAGGCACATAGATCTGTAGACAGGTCGGTATCCATATGGATCACACTGATATTCACGTAAAAGAGAAGATGAAGGTAGGGGTAGGAGAGAGACAGGCCTCCAGTCCCGTCCCAGCCAGTGTTGTTGAGAGTTGGGGGAATACTTCTTTGCTTTCTACATCTGCTGCTAATCCCCTAGGAGGGTGTTCCCTTTACCTCCATCCTGGTCACTGCCTGGCTGAGACACCGTTGCTTCGTCCACTTCATGGATCAATGGTACATTCCTCATTCAATCAGACAAATATTTGTCGAGCTTCACTCGATGTTGGGTAGGTACTACGTATGGTGTGGGAAGTAACCATGGGCCTGTAGGAGGTGCCAGCTGAGGAGGAGGCAGAGGAGGAGGAGGATAACAGAAGAGGAAAGGGAGGTGTGCACCAAACAGAGGGCATGCCCACCTTGAAGGCCTGACAGAGGATGCTAAGTGAACACGGTGATCACTCTGGCTTTGGTGCCACAGAAGCCACCAAAAGCCTTTGGCTCTCAGACCTGGAACAAACCCACTGAAACCTGTCTGTATTACAGTCCGACCTGCAGGGGCCAGGCCATGTAGATGTGCAGGCTGCTCCTTTGACTGGCAGTGCTGGTACTAATTTCCCAGGTGTTGTGATTTTGTTTTTTAAAGTAACCCTGGGCCTGCTTTGGTAATACTGCAGAAGCTCACCTGTCCTCTCAGGCGATGCCCAGGGTACTCAGACTGCAGAGCAGCTCCTCTGCACGGCCTGAGGAGCTGGTGGACGTGGCTGCCTGTTCTGTGTACCTGAAGACGGGACTGCAGGGAGGTTCTGGGTAAAGACCAGCTCCTCAGGGCATTCTCATGGCCAGGGAAAGGAAAGGAACAGAGTAGGAAGCCTGCCAGATGATGGAGGTATTGAGCTAGCTATCCTTATCTCTGATAGTTTAACAAAGTTAGGAAGAAGAGCCTTGTACTAAACCTGATACAGAAGTTTACAAGGCAAGGCTGTGGGAATGTCTAATCCAACCATGGCCAAGCAAAGGCCACATCCAGTGCAGTGTCTTCCCTCCTTGGGAAACAGCTGGGAGGGTCCACTCACCCCCAGGACCTAGCATGATCAATCAGCAGATGCCCATGACCTAGGGGTTCACTGCCTCTGAACAACAAGCCCATGGGCTACACTGGCCACTGTCCATTGTCAGCTGGTCTAAGACCTGCAAAGAGGAAACCAGAGTTTCAAGCCTGGAGTCAGGCTCCCTCTGTGCAGAGAGAACTGGGGACTCTGGTGGCACTTTTTCACAACATTCCTGGAAAAGAAGCAAGTGACTTGAAGGACCTGTGCAGGGACTGAGCATGGAGCCCCACATGCTGAAGGCTCTCAATAAGCGTTAATTTAAGAACTGCAGCACCTAAGCTTAACTTACTCAAAAGCTGGAGTGTTTATTTGGAAAGTCATAGGCCCCTTGCTCTGGGCCAGAGGTGACCTTATGCTCAGGACACCCCCTTACTACCACACACCTGCTTACCAATAGTCTATGTCTAAAAGTACCTAGTTCTTTAGGTACTATCTCTGCTTAGAAAATTGTACTAGTAGGGTATTTTCTGGACATCCAGCCAAGATGGAGGTGTAAGTAGATACACTTTACCTCTTTGCACAACCAAAAGAAGGACAACAACAAATTTAAAAACAAAAAAGTTACCAGAATTTCCAGAAAATTGAACTGTATGGAAGTCCAACAACCAAGGAGTTAAAGAAGAAACACTCATCCAGACTGGTAGGAGGGGCAGAGACAGGCAGCTGGAGTGGACAGGACTCGTGGCAAGGCAGTGGCTAGAGGACTGGGGTGAGTGAGGTGGCAGCTGGAGGAGCAGGCAGTCCCACATTAGTGTGCAGATAAACCCAGAGGACCAACTTGGGAATGAGATAGACCGCACAACCCAGGGTTCCAGTGCAGGGAAATAAAGGCTCAAAACCTCTGACTGAAAAAACCTGTGGGGGTTGAGGCAGCAGGAGAAACTCCAAGCCTCACAGGGGAGTTCATTGAAGAGACCCACAGGGTCCTAGAATGTACTCAAACCCACCTACCTGGGAATCAGCACCAAAAGGGCCCAATTTGCTTGTGGGCAGCAGAGGAAGAGACTGAAAGCCTGCCAAGAGCTGAGCAAGCAATATTATTCTCTCTTGGGTTCCTCCCTCACATACAGTGCCACAGCCCAGCCACATGGGTTGCCCTGCCCTGACAAATACCTAAGACTTCATTCCTTACAATGTAACAGGTGCTCCAAGACCAAAAAAAAAAAAAGCACAAATGAAAGAACAGATCAAAACTCCAGAGAAAATTCAACTAAATGATGAAGAGATAACCAAACTATCAAATGCACAGTTCAAAACACTGGTAATCAGGATGCTCACAGACGTGATTGAGTATGGTCTCAAATTAGAGGAAGAAGGAAGGCTATGCTAAGTGAAGTAAAGGAAAATGTACAGGGAACCAACAATAAAGGGAAAGAAACCGGACTCAAATCAACAGTTTGGACCAGAAGGAAGAAGTAAACATTTAACCAGAACAGAATGAAGAAACAAGAATTCAAAAAAATGAGGAGAGGCTTAGGAACCTCTGGGACAACTTTAAATGTTCCAACATCCAAATCATAGGGGTTCCAGAAGGAGAAGAAGAAGAACAAGAAATTGAAAACTTATTTGAAAACATAATGAAGGAAAACTTCCCCAATGTGGCAAAGGAAATAGACTTCTAGGAAGTCCAGGAAGCTCAAAGAGTCCCAAAGACGTTGGATCCAAGGAAGCACAGAGCAGGGCACATTGTAATTACATTACCCAAGATGAAAGATAAGGAGAGAATCTTAAAAGCAGCAAGAGAAAAGGAGACAGTTACCTACAAAGGAGTTCCCATAAGACCATCAGCTGGTTTCTCAAAAGAAACCTTACAGGCAAGAAGGAGCTGGAAAGAAGTATTCAAAGTCAAGAAAGGCAAGGACCTGCATTCAAGATGACTCTATCCAGCAAAACTTCCATTTAGAATGGAAGGGCAGATAAAGTGCTTCCCAGAGAAGGTCAAGTTAAAGGAGTTCATCATCACCAAGCCCTTGTTATATGAACTGTTAAAGGGGCTTGTCTAAGAAAAAGAAGAAGATCAGAAATATGAACAGTAAAATGACAACAAACTTAAAACTGTCAACAACCAAACCTAAAAAAACAGAAACGAACTAAGCAAACTAGAACAGGACCAGAATCACAGAAACAGAGATCATGTGGAGGGTTATCAGCAGGGAGAGAGAGAAGGGAGAATGGGGGAAGAGGTACAGGGCATAAGAAACATAATTGGTAGGTACAAAATAGACAGGGGGGTGTTAAGAATTATATAGGAAGTGGAAAAGCCAAAGAATTTATATGTGCGACCCATGGACATGAACTAAGGTGGGAGAATGATTGTGGGAGGGGAAGTACAGGGCAGAGGGAAATAAAGGGGAGAAAAAATTGGGACAAGTATAATATAGCATAATCAATAAAATACATTTTTTGGAAAAGAAAGTATTTTCCCTGAAATGGCAAATTATCCACGTTTCAGAGGTAAGTGACAAAATAGGGCCTTCATCGTCTCTGGGAGCATTCACTGTGGAGCCTTGGAGACCCTCCCTGTTCTGCTGCTCTCTCTGCAGCTGCACCCAGGGCTTGCTCCATGGCAGAAGGCATCTGTCGAGGGCAGCGGGAGCAGGTTTGGCAGCCCATCTCCCTGGGGAGTCCCAAGCAATCCCATTCCCACTGGAGGTGGGCACAGAGGCTGGGTGACTCAGAGGTGGATGGAGGCATCACTCCTTCACCTCCTGGCTGTGTGACCCTGGGTAACTTCTTTAGGCCCTCAAATCCTCCATTCCCTCATCTTTAAAATGGGACAGTCGTGCTTCCCTCACACTTGTTTCAAGGATTATAAGAGATAATGTAGAGGTAATGAGTGTTCACTACATGGTGCTACAGTGTATTAGATATTCTTGCTCTGAACAGTGCATAGCCCCAGGAGCTGAACTTGCCAGTCTCACACCTGCATTGTCATTTTAGATGTGACTCAGTGAATGGTGAACGGTGCAGTGGCCATTCCCTTATACCCTTTACTCCTCATACATCAATTCAGATATTCTTCCCCTTCCTCGAAGCCCAACACTTTCTCTGTTTGAGAGTCTTATCTTCATAAAGAGGGGCAGCAAGAGTTCTTCAGGCAAGGCCACTCTGCTCATTTTCAGGCTCTTTGTGCTTTTTAAATTACTTGGGCATGATTCTAAATGTCTCTGAACCTGCATCCTCTATGATCTAAAATACATAACATTGCTCTAAATTACATGCCATTTGGGGATGCTCACTAACTGATGTGCACTCATCAGGTCTCCAAATTGTAAATGTGACTCTACTAAGGGGGACTACTGCCATTTATACTTTTTCTGTACAGCTGGAAGTCAAGCACAGTCTGACCAGGTCCACTCCAATCTGCAGAAAAGAAAAGGAGAACAAAGGGGAGCCTGCCCAACCTTGGGCAGGGCCCTTCCAGGGTCCAGAAGGTGGGTGGGCCTGGCCATGCCATCACTGTCAATTTGTCTCAGCCTAGGCCACTGTCAATTTGTCTCAGCCTAGGCCACAGTGTGCTCTCAGAACTGCCTTCGAAGGGGCCTCTTCTGAGATCAGAAGTTGGCTCCACACTGTTCTCTAAAAGCAATTCCTCATTTTGATGTGAAAACATCTGATTTTTCCTGGAGTGTGCCACTTCCTCATTCCCAGCCTACTGTAATTATATTTCTTAACTTTCTATAAAGCTTTTCTTCCCAGAAGGTTACCTTCTTTTTCACTATCCCCTTTCCAAACTGACACTCTGCTTCCAAGTTGCTCTGCCTAAAGGAGCACCTGGCACATGGGATCCTCCATGTTCAAACCCTCACTGACCTCCAGCTGCCACCTCATAACTCCACGGTGCAGTCTCAAATTCAAAGCCCTTGTGTGGACCATACTCATTACCCTCTGCAGCTCGCCACTTGAGCCCAGGTGACTTCCACCTGTCCCTTCAAAATCCATGCCAACCTGTTCCTGGAATTACCCAAATCTCACTTTTGTTACTAGTTTGTGTGCTCTCTGCCTCCTCCAGGCAGTCCTCCATACAGCCATGAGCACACTAGCACACAGTACTGCCCCTCACTCCCCTGGGAGCATCACTTCCTATTCCTGTCTTTGGAGTTTGCCACACATGCCTGAGGGACTGTGTTGTTTCTGCATACGTGTATTTGTAGACTGCTATCTCCTCAGTGGCACTGTGAGCCCCCTTCAGCAGAGTGTATGATTCCTAATTTTCTCTGTCCCTTGACACACTCACCCGGTGCCTCCTTGCACAAGCCGCCTCTCCATCATCTGGTGTAGACCGCAATCGTGACACTACAGTGGTCTGCCTTCTCCCTTCGGCAGGGCTGCTCTCAGATGCCTCAGAGCCAAGCCTGCTGAAATCGTGACTGAAGTCCACATTGAGCCCCAGACAAAGCTATTTCTTGTGCAGACAGGAATAATAAAAGATGATTTAGCAGTTTGTCAGGGTTGTAGCAGCAGTCTTTCATCTGAGAGCCTGAAGCCCTACAGGAATGGCGGCAAGAGTGCACGTTTTCACACCAGGTCCTTCTCCCTTGTAAGTAGGAAGCTGGCTTGTTTGAAATACAATTTCACAGGTGCAGGATTCATCCTCAACAGGTGATTGATTATGTTTTGATTTTTATCATCTGAAACAAAATAGAGAAAGGGATTTCAGACCGTAAAGTATATTCCACTGCAAATGAGATATTAGTGTTAAAAATTTGTCAATGTTGCTAAATATTTACCCAATACAGGGTGTCTACCTTCTGCCAACCTGAAGCAGTTTCTTGGCAAATACGCCTCATGGAACTTTGGAAGTCTTTCTGCATTACTCCTTTAACTACATAAATACAACCATCTGTCTACACTAGGTAAACAGATTGGCCTCTGTTCCTCTTGTTTTTAACCTTTGTTTTAATTTCTTGAAATTTGCTCAATATAATCCTGACTCTGCTGCTAGTCTTTGTTAGGAGCCAAAAAGACACAATAATAAGGAACCCCAGAAACATCTAGTGTGTTCCTTTTGGGCTCAGCGTTATTTGAAATCCCTCTGAGAATTGTAATTTAAAAGTTCCCCACACTTCCCCTCCTCCTGAGAGGGAGTCGTGCATTTTCATGTGTCTCTTGCTGTTGCATTATTTTGTTGTTCTGCTGTAGAAGCTTGGTGTTTATTTGAAAGTTCCCATACACACAGAACCAAACTACTGTTCTACCACCACTGTAAAGAAGATTAGGTCAGTGGGTGTCGAATTAGTTCCTACTGTGTGCTTAGTTACTGGGTTCAGTTTTTTAAAAAATAGTCACGATTTGGATATTTTAATACATTCAATGGGATCACTCATTGCCCTTCAAAAAATCATCTTGAGAATACTCATTCTAATGATGTCATCTCTTAAGCATTGCTAGAACTGCTTTCTTCTTGAGGGAGAAGAGCACAAGCAATGAAGAGCCAGTGTCCTTCTTGGTTTTGATCCAAAACCGCTCTTCCTAGCATGATCAGCCACTTTATTGAGGTCTAACTGTGAGTGACTTTTCATTCTCTCTGAATTCATGTCCACTGTTAGCACTGAGATTCCCCACCTCATTCATCCCCTGGGAATTCAAAGTACTGAGATATAGAACAATTGCAAAGAGGATTGCAGAATCATTTGAGTTATCCCAGCACTGTTGGAATTCAATAAATTGCATGAATGTATGTTATAGCATGGTAGTTTAACAGTCAGCCTCATTATCTATCATACCTCATACCTGAAGTAACTACTCATTCATTATGTAATTCTTTAACAAGTACCTACCATCTGCACTGTGCTATACTGGACACTGGAGATGGAGTGGTGAACAGAAGAGGGGGTCTCTATCCTCAGAAGGTATAACTGTGGTCTTAGTAGGTGGTGAACTGAATGCTATAGACTGTTAGAGCTCTAGATATGCCAAGAAAGGAAAAGTTAAGAAAAGGAGGTCATAAGCAAATGTTTCCTGAATAATATGGGTTTGAATTAAGATGTGATAGAAGGGTAGGTTGTGGACAGGGAAGTGAAAGCAGATGTGCAAACACCAAGAAAAACTTGTAGGTGGGATGCACAAAGCCCCCTTCCTGGAAGAAGCTCCTGTGGGGAGCACAGCAGACATGTCCAGTTAGGCAGGGCCTGAGACAAGGCTGAGAACTTGGACCTAGTCTAATGCATGATCAGAGGCCCTCTCAGGTTGAGCAGACTCTTAGGTAAGCAGGTGACATGATAGAAAAGGTATTTAGGGAAGATTATACTTCCATCAGAATTAATGACCTCTCCCCTGGCTGCAGTCACCCTAACTTCCTTGTGCTCAAGTCCATTTAATGATAGATGGTTCTAGAATTATATGTTGGAGACTGGGACGTGAACTTGCCCATGTTAGAAAGCAATTCAAGATTTAAACATGGTGGTTTAATACTAAAGTAAAAATGGTACGTAGCTTAACCACATCTCTTGAAGCTGGTCAAAAATAAACTGTTTTTAAAAATCACCACCATGTCTTTCTGAGGAGATACAAAAGAAATAACAAAAGGAAAGAGACAAATATCAGAGAATGCAAAAACATTAAGACTTTGGCTATATATTGAGATAATGTTTCCAGAGTACATACTTTCCATTTCTGTCACTTAGAAGAGCTGGACATAGCCAGGCAATTTCTGTGTGGATATCAGCAGGAATCCTGGTGTGTGTGTTCACAACTGCTCTGGACGGAGGGTGGGATGGAACCATCTATTGACTCCTTTTATTTTTTTAAGTTATATTGTATTAATTATGCTATTACAACTGTCCCAACTTTCCTCCTTTGCCCCATTCCACCCAGCACTTTCCACTTCCTCAGGCAATCCCCCCACCATTGTTCACATCCATGGTCATGCATATAAGTTCTTTGGCTACTCCATTTTCTATACTGTACCTTACATCCCCATGGCTATTCTGTAACTACCTATTTGTCCTTCTTAATCCACTCACCTTTTTACGCATTCCCCTATACCCTTCTCCCATCTGCCAACCATCAAAACACTCTCTGTATCCATGATTCTCTCTCTGTTCTTATATGCTTAATTTGTTTTTTAGACTTATTTGTTAATAGATACATATATATTGTCATTTTGTTGTTCATAGTTTTGATCTTGTTCTTTTTCTTAAATAAGTCTGTTTTGGACTCTCTGTGCTTCCTAGACTTGCATGTCTATTTCCTTCACCAAATTTGGGACGTTTTCTTTCATTATTTTTCAGATTGCTTTGTAATTCATGCAGGGTGGCCCCAGGCAGAACACAGGTGGGGGCTGACCTTGGCTTCACCACCAGGGAAGCCGCAGAACTTGTGAACCCAGTAGACATGTACAAACTGCCTCAGAGCACCACTACCCTGCCCCTGCACAGCTGATCCTCCACTGAGGGCAGAGTTTGGTGGTCAGTGATTGAGGCCAGTTCTTGAAGTTTACTGGCCTGGGCAAATCCCTCCTGTTAACTTGCCAACAGTAATCAAGGCTCAATTACAAGAGGAGGGTGTACTCAGCCCACACGAAAGGCAAACCTCAAGTACCCAGTGTGGGTAACAGGGGAGGCTTTGCCACTGGACCCCACAGGACACTTACTACATTAGGCCACACTAACAAGACAGGAACCCATAGCAGCTCTACTGCTATGAAACAAACACAGGGAGGCTACTAAAATGAGGAGACAAAGAAACATGGCCCAAAGGGAGGGGAAAAAAAACTCCAGAAAAAGAACTAAACAAAATGGAGATAAGCAATCTATCAGATGCAGGGTTCAAAACACTGGTTATAAGGATTCTCAAGGAACTTAGGACCTCAACAGCATAAAAAAAAGATCCAATCAGAAACAGAGTATACATTAATTGAAATAAAGAACAATTTAGAGGGAAACAATAGTAGAGTAGATGAAGCTAAGAATCAAATCAATGATTTGGAACATAAGGAAGCAAAAAACAAGCAATTAAAATGACAAGAAGAAAAAAGAACCCCAAAAAATGTGGATAGTCTCTGGGACAATCTTAAGTATTCCAACATTTGCATCATAGGGGTTCCAGAAGGAAAAGAGAAAGAGCAAGAAATTGGAAATCTGTTTGACTCCTTCTTTAATAAACTCTTTCATTGCCTTCTTTCTTCTCATGGTAGTCACAGATGAGAAACCAGAAGCCCAGCAAAGTCCCACACACTTCCTGTTCAAGGACAAAGCAAGGTGTCCTGACTCCTCTTGTACTTGCCTTCACCTGTCCCTTATGCCCCTGCCACCTTGCCCAGGTCTGGTCTCTGTTCTTTTCTTCTTTTTTTTTTTTTATCCCACTTCCGTTTTTCATAGTAAGGAGGAGGGTTAGAAAAAGGAGGGAACCAGAGTTCAGTCAGAAACATGACCAAACCAATAATGCTGGAATAGGGTGTAGACGGCATTTGCACTCAGGAAATCCTGGCAAAGCTAATTGTTCTCCGTTAAGCAGCCTATTTGTGAAATAATTTCAAATGTAGTATCTTACTTAGTTCTAACCAAAGACCAATTAAATGTTCTTATCACTACTTTACAAACTGAAGGACACCCGCCCCTTGTTTCACATTCTAGCTGAGCCACAGAATGACTTTGTGGCCTTGGGCAGATGATTTCTGTGGGCCGAGTGCTTTCATTCAAAAAATCATAATGCTCCCAAAGCATCCATCACCTCCAGGTTCCTTGGTTTGCTAGGACTCTGGGACTAGACTTGGTCTCTCCTCATTCCAAGTCCAGTGCCCTTTTCTCTGATCCTTTACACATGTTACTCTCTTGGTCTCTGGGAGCTCTGAAATACTAGGAGAAGCACCAAGAGCTAAAATATAAATATTCTGTAAATAAGGTGACATTTGGATTTTTGTGTCTCTAGCAATTGGTTGACACATCCCACGCGTGCCAACCTTCTTTCTTTTGGAACCACTCTTACCATAACATCTGGACATAGATATCTTCACTGACTTGATGTCTGCTCTGAATTGCTCTATCTTTAAAGGCTCCCATAATCTGTGTGTCTGTTACTTAATTCATTTGCATCTCTCTCTACGACAGTGCACTCACTACCCACCCAGCCCCATCCTCGATGCCCTGGCAGCGTTGCACTTACTGGGTCAGACCCTTCGTCACAAACCTGCTGCTCCTTCTCTACAAACCCTTTCTAGTTAAAAGAGTATTGATCATCTTGGAACCTATTCTGTTCTGATCTTCAGAGCATCATTGAGAACTATACATCTCTCTCTTTCACAACTTTATTGAGGCAGCGTTTGCATATCAAAAACTACCCATTTCAAGCGTGCAATTCAATGACATGTAGTGAATTTATAGAGTTGTGCAGCAGTATAATACAGTTTTAGAAGATATCATCACTCGAGTAAGATTCCTTGTACCTACTCTAGAAAATAATCATGCATACATACACATTTACACACGTATGCATTTACACACATTGTCACACTCACATCCACATCCACTTAAACATCTAATGGTTCAACTGGAATGTTACTGATATATTATTATATTACTAAAACCCTTTTTAGGCTTTTATTACAACAAATGTTTTTAGTAGTCACATTTCAAAATTTGGAAATGTTTGCTGTAGACAATAAAATTTGCCTGCCACACACTTTGAAGATTATAATGAATACTTTTCAAAAAATAGTATTACTTTCCTTTTTTTCTCACGTTGCTTTTCCTTCTAAGTTGTCTTTTTCACTTTTATTTCAGGAATTCTTTTCATAAAGATGTGATATGGAAAATATATTTAAGCAAATAGCCACAGAGATTTAGAGTAACGTAGAGATTATAGTCAATAATATAGGTATGGGCCAGGTAGGTATTTGAAGCAGCAAGGGGACCACTCAGTAAAGCACATAATTTTCTAACCACTTACCCAGCAGGTAAGACAGAGAGCTGATTTTCTGAATACTCAGAACACTCTTTAAACAACAATATGAAAAATACATATTCTGATACCAAAATGGGCAAAGCTATAAATAAGTATTTTGGAATAGGAAAAGAAAATGTCTAATAAATGTTGTATTAAAATTAGAGATGCAATTAAAGCAACAGTTCAAGCATTTTTTTCTATAAAATCGGAAAAGAGGTAAAAAAATAATGCTTTTTTTACTGAGGTGTAATGGACAAATAAAATTGTAATATATTAAAAGTGTACAATATGATAATTTCAATGCACATAATACATTGTGAAAGAATTTCCACCACTGAATCAATTAACACATCATTACCTCACATATTTACCTTTTATTTTTTTGGTGACCGCAAAAGTTCTACCCTCTTAGTAAATTTCTGTTATACAGGGCAGCATTTACAACTCATTATCAACTATATATTAGATCCTCAGACTTCACTGATCTTACACCTGGGAGTTTGTACCCTTTTACCAGCCTCTCCCTGCTCCCCCCACCTCCGCCCCAGGCAAGCACCGTTCTACTCTGTTTCTCCACGTATAGTGATGCCGTACCACATTTGTCTTTCTCTCTCTAGCGTATTTTATTTAGCACAATGCCTTCAGGGTCCGTCCACACTGTTTCAAATGGCAGGATTTTCTTTTTCAGGGCTGAATTTTATAATTTATGATTTAGATATAGATAGCTCACATTTTCTTTTTCCATTTATCTCTCTATGAACACTTAGGTTGCTTTTATACCTTGGCTATTTCATTAATGCTGCAGTGAACATCCGAGTGTAGATATCTTTTTGAGATAATGATTTAGTTTCCTTTGGATATATACAGAAAAGTGGGATTGCTGTATCATATGGTGGTTCTTTTTTAAATTTATTGAGAGACCTCCATACTGGTTTCAGTAGTAGCTGTACTAATTTACCCTCGCAGCAAAAGTGTGAAAGGGTTCCCCTTTCTCTACATCTTTGCCAACATGTGTCATCTTTTGTCTTTTTGATAATAGCTAGCCTAACAGTTGTGAGGTGCTGTCTCACTGTGATTTTTATTTGCATTCCCCTGATGATTAGTGACATTGAACACTTTTTGATGTATCTGTGGACAATCTGTATGTCTTCTCTGGCAAAACATCTATGTAGGTCCTTGCCAATTTTTTCATTAGGTTATTTGGGGAGTTTTTGACTATTGAGTTATGAGTTCTTTGTGTATTTTGGATATTATCCCTTTATCAGATATGATGTGGTTGGCAAGTGTATTTCATAGGTTGCCTTTTCATTTTTTTTTCTGGTTTTTTTGCTGTGCAGAAGCTTTTTCATTTAATGTCCCAATTATTTAATTTATTTTTGCTGCTTTTGTTTTTAGTGTCAAATAAAAAAAATACTGCCAAGACCACTGTCAAAGACTTATATTTTCTTCTAGGAATTTTATAGTATCACGTCTTCATTCAAGTCTTTTAATCCATTTTGACTTTATTTTTTGCTATGGTGTAAGATAGGGGACCAGTTTCATTTGTTTGCATGTGGATATTCAGTTTTCTCAGCACCATTCATTGAAAAGAATATTCTTTTCTCATTTTATATTCTTGACTATTTTGTTGAAAATTAATTGACTACATATATATATATACACACATACATACATAAATATACACACATACATTGTGTGTGTGTGTGTGTGTGTGTGTGTGTGTGTGTGTGTGTGTGTTTAATTCTGGGCTTTCTGTTCTGTTCCAATGATCTGTATGCCTGTTTTTATGCCATACCATTGTGTTTTTATTCTATAGCTTTGTAATATAATTTGAAATTAGGAAGTATGGTGCCTCCAGCTTTGATCATCTTTCTAGGGATTGCTTTGCCTGTTCAGGGTCGTTTGTGGTTTCATACAAACTTCATGATTGCTTTCTTGTATCTCTGTGAAAACATGCCATTGGCATTTTGGTAGGGACTTCATTGAATCTGTAGATGACTTTGGGTAATTTGGACATTTTAACAATATTAATTCCTGTGGGAGGTGGGGGGGTGGGAGGACTTGAATGGGAGTAAGGGGGTGAAAACTGTACTTGAACATTCATTTAAATTTAAAAAAATGCAAAAAAAAACAATATTAATTCCTCTAATCCATAAACACAGAATGTCTTTTCATTTATCTGCTTCTTCTTTAATTTCTTTCATCAATGTTTCATAGTTTTCAGCATACAGATCTTTTATCTCCTTGGTTAAATTTATTCCTAAGTATTTTACTGTTTTTGATGTCATTGTAAATAAGGCTGTTTTTTAAATTATCTTTCTAATAGTTTGTTAGTGTATGAAAATGCAACTGATTTGTGAATATTGGTTTTATATCCTTCAACTTTTTGAATTCATTGATTAATTCTAACAAAATTTTAGTGGAGTCTTAGGATTTTCTATATGTAAGTAACATCATGTCATCTGCAAAGACAGACAATTTTACTTTATCATTTCTGATTTATATGCTTTATTTATTTTTGTAGTGTAATTGCTCTTGCTACTACTTTCAATATTATGTTGAATACAAGTGGCTGGATTAAGCACCCTTGTTTCATTCATAACCTTAGGGGAAAAGCTTTCAGCTTTTCACCATTGAATGTAATGTTAGTTGTGGGCTTGTCATATTTGGCCTTTATTATGTTGAGATAAGTTCCTTCTATAACCAATTTGTTGAGAGTTTTTATCATGAAAGGATGTTGAATTTTGTGAAATGCTTTTTTCTGCATCTATTGAGATAATATAATTTTTACCTTCCATTGTTAATTGATATAACTCATTTATTAAATTTTGTATTTTGAACCATCCTTACATCCCTGGAATAAATCCCACTTGGTTAATGATGTATGAACCTTTTATTGTTATGTTGAATTCGTTCGCTAGTGTTTTGTTGAAGGTTTTGCAGCTATCTGTTTACCAGGGGACATTGGTCTGTGATCTCCCGTTTGTTCTTACAGTGTTCTTGTTTTGCTTGGGCGTCACTGTAATGCTGGCCTTGTGAGATGAGTCTGGAATGTGTCTTTCTCTTCAGTTTTCCAGAACAGTGTGAGAAGGATGGGCATTAATTCTTCTTCAGTGTTCAGTGAAATTAACCAGTGCAGCCATCTTGTCTTAGACTTTTCCTTGGGGGGTTTTGATTACTAATTCAAACTCCTTACTAGTAGTAATTGGTCTTTTCATATTGTCTTTTCTTTATGACTCAGTCTTAGGAGGTTGCATAGTTCTAGGAATTTATCTTCGAAGTTATCTAATTTGTATAGTTGCTCATAGCAGTCTCTTATGATCCTTTCTATGTTTGTATTACCAGTTTAATGCCTCCTTTTTCATCTCTGATATTTATATGCATTTTCTTTCTTTTTTCTTAGTCTAGCTAAATATATGTCAGTTATGCATACTTATAATTAGATGCTTCAATGTTGAATGCATAAATATTTATAATTGTTACATCCTCTTGATGAATTGACTCCCTCATTATATGATGAACTTTTGTCTCTTGGTACTGTTTCTGGTTAATGCCTGTTTTATCTAAGTATAGCTACCCCTGCTTTCTTTTGGTTCCCATTTGTATGGAATATCTTTTTCTATCTCTTCACTTCAGTCTATGTGCATTCTTAAAGCTGAAGTGAGTCTCTTGTAGGCAGCATATAGTTGCATCTTGGTTTTTTGTTTGTTTGTTTTTATCCATTCAGTCTTTCTATATGTCTTTTGATTTAAGAATGTAGTCCATTTACATTTAAAGTAATTCTAAATAGGTATGAATTTACTGTTACCATTTTGTCCATCTTTTGTCTGTTTTATAGTTCTCCTTTTCTTTATTCCCCTCTTGTTCTCTTCCTTTGTGACTTGATTTTTTTTTTTTTTTTTATAATGGTATGCTTTGATTTCTTTCTCTTTATCTTTTGTGTATCTACTGTAGGCTTTTGCTTCGGGTTACCATGAGGCTTACATAAAACATCTTATGTAACTTTCTGGCTTCTGTGAGCATCTTTTTTATTGTCTTTTGTGTAAACAACTTATCTTTGTTTCATTAAGATCGGTTCCCATAGATTTTTCTTATTCTTTTGTTTGGAACATGTTCCCTTGTTTCTTCATTTTCTGAGACATTCTGTTGGTTTCTGCACATTAGCTAAAACAGCCACATCTCCTAGTACTGATGCACTGGTCTCACGTAGGAGATGAACCTTGTTAATCAGCCCAGTCTAAGCTCCTGGTTAACTTCTAAACTTTGTGCCATTTGCCATTTTCGTTCTCAGTGGCTCTCTGTAGTTGAGTGTGCCAACACCTATCGTTGTTCCGAAGGAGAGGAATGTAGTCAGCACACAGATGCAGGCTGAGCAGAAGTCAGACCATCTGGCGACAGCTGGGAAAGTACACAGTCAAACCCATTTCAGGGACAAACTGGAAGGCAGGTGTTTCTGCCTGCTCTCTCTGTACTAAGCCTGGGTACGTAGTCACAGAGGTGTTTCTGCACCCCTAAAACACTGCTTCTTTGTTTGCTATAGTCCTGTGGGGTGCTAGATGTGTGGTTCGAATTGTTCACTCCTCATGGGGAAGCTGTGAGTTGCAGGGTTCCTTCCCATTTATACAGTGCTGGCGGTGGGATCTATGGCTAGAGTTTGTGTCAACCTTTCGGTTTTGAAGATGGTGTTTTCCTTGTTGCCCAATGTGCAGAAGTTACTCATCTAGTTTCTGGATGTCTCTCAGAGGAAATTGTTCCATGTGTAGGTGTGTATTCAGTGAGTCCCTGGGAGGAGGGAAATTCAGGGGCCTCCTATGTCACCATCTTGGTCCAGAAGCCACTTCAAATATTTTTAACAAGAACATCAGTCAAGATGTTTAGAAACAGGGACTCTCATATGTTGTTGGAGGAGATAAAAATTGGTAAGCCATTTTTGGAGAATAATTTAATGGTATATTAAAGTTTACAATATTTTTGCCATTTAGCTTGAAATTCTATACCAGAAATTAATTCAATGGAAGAAATACAGAACCATGAAAAAAATCAGTTTATAAGGAGTTTTGCCAAAGTGTGGTTTGTAGTAATGAACAAACAACTACTCAACTCTCCATTACTTGATTAAATAAACTATTACTTCAAAGTAATAGGATGGTCTGTGCAGCCTTTAAAAAGATGTGAGTTTTGCTAGAAAAGCAGAAATGAAAAATTAGGCCTTCAAACAGTTTGACCTCATAAAAACCATGTACAATCCCCATGTTAGTATATGTGTGTAAACATTGGAGAATTTTTATACCCCATTCACTTTGCACTTTCTCTTTTCTGAATTCTGTATTTTTGTAATGTTTAACTTTTTAACAAGAAGTATGTATTACTTAAGCAGAAAGATTCATTGAGGATACTTCTTCAATTAAATTAAAAATTAAAATGAAATTGTGTGTCCCCAGACTTCAAGAGATCACATGTGCAGTTCAGGACTTCACTGAGCCAGCAGTTAGAAATAAACAGAGAGGACAGGGCCTGCCTCAGGCCTCCATGTGGCCCCACCAAAGTCCTAAGGAAGATGGTGCTCTAGACTTGAGACACCCAGAGAATTCCCACTCTAGCTATAATTCCAAATGCTTCCAAGATAAGCAGCTCACGATTTTAAGAATGTCCAGTTTACTGTTGGGTAGTTTTAATGGTTATTATGTTATAGTGTATTACATTATGCTAAGCTACACTGCATTATGTTATATGATGTTACGCAATATTGTGCACATGTTTACTCTCTGTCTCATTTTTGCCAGAATGTAGCTTCTATGAGGACAGGGACTTTATTTGCAACTGTATCCCCATCTCCTTAAACAGCACTTAATAGCACATAGCACAAGTGTAATATTTAGTGACAGAAATTGTTGGAAAGTTTAGAAAAACCAAACTCTCTCCTGTAGCTTTAACGCATCGAGTCTAATTGTGCTCCTTGTTTCCTTGGGCCACGTGTCATGTTTTCTCCACAGAGAAGCTCCTCAGATGTCTGATACAGCAACCATGCCCCTCTCATGCTGCTTTTTTTCCAAAACGCTAGTTAGATTCATCAGACCAGTGTAGCAAACATGAGGAACATGGTTCCACAACCAGCGCCCTTAGGACCAAGATGGGTGTTGGTAGCTGGGTTGGCTCCATCACACACACACACCGATACGAAAGAAAACACAGCAACCGTGAGGAATATGAACCTGTTGCTTTTACATTTCTTTGTTCATTGTTTATAGCTTATCGTTCCCCTTGTTTCTCATACTTCCTAAGAGCAGGGCCATGTCTGCTGTTTTCTGTATTGTACCCACTTGGCACAGAGTGACTGTTCAGATGTATGTCCAGTTGAGTGCATGTCTGGATGCACTGGTAGAAACTGAACTGATGGGCTTTACTAAGTCATAAACCGTCCATCATGATTGCAGGCCCCTTCTCAAGCCCAGGAACTATGTCTGCGTTGTGGGCAAGGATCAAAGAATGGAAACATCTGTCTGAAATTTGTGGATTGTCCATTTGCCTTGTGTATCCTGACCCTTCCTTCTCACATTCTTCCCTTGAAGACGTCTGCAGGATCGTCTTCACTCCCTGATTCCCTGGTGTTCTTTTCTTCCTTTCCCCATTTTAAGATACATTTAGTAGCGGAGTCTGGGATCTTACCTTCTTTCGATATCATTAATTTGGTGCCTTCCTCTTTTATCTTTATTTCTTTCTTCTCACAGAATATCTTTTCTTGAGGGGTAAGCTCTTTATCATGCTATACTGTCTTTGAATGCCTTTTCTTCTGATAAAAGTAGTTGACATCCTGTTTTTATTTTGGCCCTAACTTCTGTTTCCTTGAAGACCTGTGTACTTTTTTTTGGCAGGGGTGGGGCGGGGTGTGGAGGGGTGGCATGTTAATTGTTCTGCTTCTACTTTCTAAGGACATTTTAACCTCATGGTTTTTAAGAAAATGATTGTTTGTCCAAAGCTAACCATTTTCCTCTAGCCTCTGGATTTGGCTGTCCATATCTGGGGGACTTCAGTAGACATTTCCTGTCTCCTGAAAAGTCATCCCACCTTTCACGAAATTCATCCTTAGTACCAGGAGCCATCCCTGCTCGACTAGGGCAAGGCCATTCAGTGATAACATAAATCACCTCTCACACTGAGAAGAAATATTTGGGCAAAGTTGATAGAAACCTGTGTGTTCATCAGGAACTTACCTGGAAAAGGGCTTGAGAGGAAGAAAGACGTATGCTTGCAATTGCACTCACAGCTGCCCAGCACCCGACAGGTGCCTCCCCTGCGGTGAACCAGAAGGCCTGCTGTCCAGGGACCTTCAGGTCAACCCCAGTGGCTTTCAGGGCCTGTCCTTGTGCAGCCTGGCCTGCCTTTCCCTGCATCCTGCCCAGATGCTAACCCCTGTTAGCACAGCATAGAGCTGTCCTCCTCTGCATGCACGTGTCCCAGCACCTCCTTCAGCTCACTTGTTAAACTGCCCTAAACGTAACCCTGGGGTAGCCTATAGGCCTAAGGGCAAAGTTTCTAAACTCTTTAGAACCCCAAACCAGCTTTTGCAAAAAGTATGCATCCTGCTTACTGGTGATCATACCATTTAAGAAAAATAGCAGACACTGAGATGGTGCCACTGCCCTCTGTGCTTTAGTGGCGAAGGGAGTTAGGGAAGCAAATTATTGTTTAATAAGCACACTTTCATTACCCTTTCTTTTTGACTATGAATAATTCACTAGTTAAATATTAAATAATTAACTGAGTGAAGTAGATTAAAAAACAAGTTCATAAATGTCTTTTCCTATATTCATCCTCTCCCTTCCAAAGTCCACACCAAAAGCTACCAACACTAATTACAAAGATAGCGAAGCAGCAATAATTGCATTCTGTGGGGCACCTACTTTGTGCCAGACACCACACTAAATACCTTGTATATTTATCAGTAATCCTGCCAGATAGCATTCTTAACTCCAATTTACAGATGAGGACACCAATAATCAGAAAAGTACCATTGCCCAGGGTCATTCTGCTGGTTCCTGGCAAGGCCAGAATTCAACAAGGTTTTGCAGAGGCCAGCTCCAGGCCTTTTTTGTTCTATTATTCTGCTTCTCTGTAACTTAACAGAGGCATGCATTTTGTCAAATGCACATTTTCAAATTATTTTCTCTGGAAAAGAGTTTGGGAACATGTTAATTGGTAAACATTGCCAATAATGTAATTCTCACCCTCCTTCCCTACAGTCTTCCTCTCTGTCCCAAGTAAACCACCTTCACCCTCAGATGCATGTGAAAGAGCATCCTGACTACTGCAAACCAGAACTCATTCCAAAACTAATTATAATCTGTGTGTCTGTTAGGAGGGCTAATTTCTGGGTGTTTGGACTACCACTGAAAGGTGTTAGGGAGACTGGAAATAAAGTGACACTGGCATCATTAATAACACGACCTTTCTCACAAGCTGGTCAGAAATTTAGCTCACTTATAAACCTAGACTTAACATGATTTATTTTCCAAAATCATCTGCCTATTCCAGCCTCAGATCCAGAATTTGAGAAATCCGCTGAATACCCTTCAGGTGCTTAGTTCTTTTCTTTTTTAAGCCTCTTTTAAAATTAAACTAATTAATGCTTCTCATCATGGGCACAAGGTGTGTAAGAGTGCAGGAAACTAGCAGGTGTTGTCTGTCTGTGTGCTACAGCAGGACCTCAGAGCTGGCATTGTTGCCTGGGGTTAACAAGAGTCGTTAAGTTCCTCCATCTGTACACTCAACGTCAAAGCTCTCTTCTTCACATTCTGAGAACCCAGTGTAGACTTTCTATTTTTAACACAATGTTCAGTTCTAGAAACAATCCTGAAACTAAAGAATGGGAATTAGAGTATGCTTGAAACACAGAAATAAAGTGAACCTGAAAACCAGGTGAATCTAAAAATGAATTTGAGGGATGTATGCTTTTTCTTGTTCCAAAAGGCCCCAAGTAAAAAGGTAGAACCAATAACATGCTGAACACAGAGGAACAAGGGACAAAACAGGTCACGTCCATATTCCTGCCCCAAAAGACAACCAGAAAACAACAAAACTGCATCTAGAACAAGAAATCTTTAGTAAAGTCCAAAATGAAGGGATCTGTTGAACTAATTAAACTAAAAATGAACTATTTTTTTAGGAGGGGAAGTTGAATCAACTGCAATCAATGTTCTTATCCTTTTCCATGGAGAGTTAAGACTTTGTGGGGACACCTTCTAAATTATTAGGGGGATGAGAGGTAGATCTCCAGTGCACAGAGTTGATATCCTTACAATGAATAATACTCTTTACGGTGTGAAGAAAATAATGAAGATTCAGATACCTACTGGCCTCAGCTTTTTGAGAATTGGGAACTTATAGACAAAGGAGCACGTGTAATGCACAGGTCTAAGGTGTCTTTGGAACCAGTTTGAAGGCTTCCTATTTTATTCAGCAGTGCCCGATGCTCTTCCTGCCATAAATCCTTGGGGTCATATTGTTACCTATGCACGTGTGCTTCTTGTCTTTCTCAGTCTGTGAAACCAGAATTGAAAGCTGCTTCATGAATTGACTCCATTAATCTTTACCTACAGGTGTACCCTCTGTTTTATCCATTGGGGATTAGCCTCACTGAGAGCAGGGGATAGACATAAGTTAAAAGAGCTATGGCATTGCATTGAATTAGATTAGTTGGTGTCCCAGCTGGAGATTCTCCCATATAGGAGGTATGCACAAGACCAGAAAATATAGATATAGCAGCAGGAAATCTCCTTCTCAGGTCAACTTTGGTTCAAATTGGATATGTTCCTGGGTTTTCAGTTTAAAGAAATGAGATTTCCCCGTGCTTTTTGAGAATGGTGTTATTATAGGTTTTTGTTGATTATTTGCTTATTTGTAATTTTAGCACCCTAAATTACACTATGAAAAATATATTTTTAAAAATCTTAGTAAGGAAGGGAGGTTTTTAACAGCCACTGTTTTTGTAAAAAACATAAGTAATGTTTTCATCAAAATGATAGACCTGAATATATTATATTACTATTATTTTTAAACTATAGGTTTTCCTACTGTAGTAACAGAATGAAAATATTCTTGGATTTTTGTTGATTTAGGCACAGAGTTAGAGGTTTTGACTGTGATCTTGTTCTGAGCCCAGATCTGCCCAGCCTTCGGTCTGACCTTGGAGTCTGTGGTTAAAGGCCGGGGATAGACTGACGGTCAGAATGTGCGCACTAGTCCCAGTTCTGTTTCTCCCACTCTGTCTGCTCCAGGGCTGGGGCACAGCCTCCCAGGAGCAGGCCCAGGGGCACACACTTTCCCTTTCACCAGATCTAGTGCTCCTGCGCACTGCCGGCATTTAAAGGATAGACAGCGTAATAAAAATTACCATGTTCTACTGTTGACAGCACTTATCTGATCAGAGTGTCATAACACAAGTCACGCGTATGAAAGAACTGAAAAGCTGAGTGATTGCTCTGATATGGAAACTGAAAACAAAATAACGCTGTGATCTGCAGCAGCCACTGCCGCACATAAAAATCGACTTCGGCACTTTACATTTTATTCCCAAGTCACAGAATTAATCCAGTGTTCTATTTAGAAAAGAGTAAGTTTCTGAGTTCAAAGAATCCTGGAGTTAACTATGGTCATCTGCCAGGCCTGGGGAGAAAGTCTCTCCTTCCCAGCAGACTCTGAGTTGGCAGCCCATGTTGAGACATTGCTGAAAGAGAAAGAAGTAATTTAATCGCTCTCGATCCTGGCAGCGTTCGTACGTGTTTGGTAGGACACGTGTAATTTACTGTTGCCATCATTTTACACTCGAAAAAAGAGAACCTAGAGTGATTAAATGAATTCCTGTTATTGGACTCATTGTGTTAGGCCTTGAGGAGTTACAAGAGAGTTATAACACATGATCCTTTCCCTCAAAGAGGTCATAAGCTAGTAAAGGTTACAGAGTGTATAATCTGATAGTGGTGACACACAGAATGAAACCTCGCGCCTCCCCAGGCAGCATGTAAATATTAAATTCATGGCACAAATCGTTGTAAAGGAGGGTAAAGCCTGTAGTCCTGGCTGAGGGTAGTACACTGGTCAGTGAGCTTCCTAGAGAGGCAGGGATAGAGAGAGAGAGAGGTAAGTGAAGTTGGAATAACATGAAAGGAAAACAAAAAAATGTTGGCTCGGGAAAACCTGGAGCAGGACAAGAGGAAATGGGATGTTAAGCCATCTAGCTTGAGGGAGGACTGTGTAGGAAAGGAGCAGGTAGTAACACGGCAGCGTTCTTCGATGGCATAGGACAGAGTACCTGAAATGTTTGGAGCAGGGTCCCTGGAAGCTTTGGGGCAAGTACAGCAGCGGCGTAGTGACGATGTCAGAGTGAATGCTCCTGTGGCAGTGACTGAGACCGGATGTGGTGGGGGAACAGTGGACAGGGAAAGAGGCCAGGGAAAGCGGCCAGGGAAAGCGTTTTCCTATTCACTGAAAAATAGGAAAATTAAGATATTGTTTAACTTTCTTGTGATTTAATCTATCTGCAAACTAAATGTACTTTGCAGATCTTCATAATTATACATTTTGAACCCTACGATTAGATATAAGGCTAAAATTCAATTTTTGTTTCTTCTCTCTTTAAATTACAAAGACCTACACTGCTTAGTGAATGCATGTTCTAAGCATCAACCATCTGTCCTAAGACAGGCTGATGCAGGTGACATCAGTGTGCATGAGTAGCTACATGAAGGGAGAGGAGGCTTATGCAAACTGAGCAGTCTGCTCATCTTGAAATTGTGGATTTGGGGGACTCATGGTCAGGCTAGCTACACAATAGATGTGAAAATGGAAACTGCGTACATGTGTCCTGGCCTTCTGAAAATTGGGGGAATAGAGAAAAAGCTGGACAGTTAATGAAATGCAGTATTCTATACTCTTACCATTTAACCATCTGTTCTTACATTTAGGAGAAAACTGAGTGTATTTGCTATAAAGGGACTTGGCATTTTATGCCTATGAAATAAGAAGACACCCTGAAATGTGTCCCTTGGGTAACAAGACATCTGCTTAGAGCTGGGACTGGTGAGGCTGTGTTAACAGATATGTTCATTCTTAATCTTGTCAGTTGGCTAAAGAAGCTAGGCTCAAAACTGAGGACCTCTCAGTGGTGGGTATAATGTGTGACCTCATTCCTAAGTGACAAGAAAATCAAAAAGGAAGGAAGGCAGACAGATCAAAGAAGTGATAGAAGAGTTTATAAGGTCAGGAGGTAGCCACCTAGACTTTGGAATACTTGGCTTTAAACATTTTATTTCTCTTCCTGTCTTACCTGTGGTCCAGGATGCGGTCAAAGGGGACACCCAAGTGGAGGACAGAGGCATAAGGCAGCAATGAAGGAGTGGTTGAGGCAGGGAGGTCCAGAGCATGGGCATTGGTGGGGACGGTGCATACACTAGCCTTTCAGAAAAATAGCACTCTTTCCTTGTGAAGTGAGGCAAACCAAGGGAAATTTTAGCAGTTATGCAATGTTCCTCTTTGCTTACATTAAAGTACTAATTAAAGACCTCTTAATCAAATTTTATCTCACTGACTACTATTATTTTGTCAGAGATTCATTCCCATGAGAACACTTAGGGACATTTTGTCCAATGTAAAGTATGTATCACACTTAAGAATCATAATAATCTCTTTAAATAACTTTATGTTTTAGAAATATATAGTTTGTATTAGTAATTGCTAGCTTAATTATAGATTACATTGGCATAGTAACTCATTCTTCCATAAAAAAACACTTTCCCATCTAAAGTTCAGAGAGAAATTCTATTTCTCATTTTAGAGATAAAAATTCTGAAACTCAACTTGATATTAATCAGTGTTTTATTGAATAGTTAACCATAAGAGGACCATGCTATTTTCTATGTATTATCTCATTTAATGCTCACGATTAAACCATGAACTAGTTAGCACCTTTATTTCTTTGGTTTTTAGATAGCACAAATTGAGATCTGATTGATTCCAAAGCCTATTCTTTGAAATCACTACAAGTTACTGAAAATGTGACTTAACCTAAGGTCACTGAGCTAGTAAGTGACAGAAGAGGAAATAGAAATAGTCCATTTGCCCTAATTTTTCCATGCAACCCTAATGGAGAATTTTACTGTAATGAATAATCAGTCTTAAAAAGTCATTACACATTCATTAAAAACAAGTATTCAATTAGTTCATGTAACTAATTCTATGTTTTTGAAAATTATAACATTTCAATGTTTCAAGCCACCTTATTGTCTTTATTATTCCTTCATATATAAAAGCAGCACTAATTATGTAGAAAATTACATCAAAATGCTTTGATAGGATTAAAGTAATGAAAGTAATGTCAGTGAGCAATTTTGCATTGAAATATGGGTGTTTGGTTCAATTCAACAAGTTAATTTTGAGCACTTAGTCTATAAGAGGCTTCATAGACATAAATGAGTAGACAGTATCCCTCTGAAGAAATTTGCAGTTCATCTTTAAAGGATATGTTTAATAAATCTGAATATTCTTAAAAAAATTATTAGGGTTCCTATTTGGAGATTATGTTTAGTAAAACTGAGTAGTCTTGAAAGAGACTATTGGGATTCCGTAGTATGATTTTTATTCTGCATTGGGGAAAGGGTATCAGAAGAAAGCAAAATAGTTAAGTGCAGATAGAGGTGTATACTTATAAAACTAAACAAAGAAAAAGAATCTGAGTTACAATGAGACAGAAAAAGTGCTCTGGAGGAGCATGAGAAGGGAACTGTCATGCTGTATTGGAATAGAAGGGAAATCAACTAAGGCCCCATGACATAAATGATGTTTGAGGTGAACCCTAATGGATGAATAGAACTCCAAAAGGCACACGGGGGTAGGGCATTCACACACAAAGGGGGCAGTGCAAGTAAGAGCAGAGACTGTAGTTTTTCTTATCCATAGTGCATGTGTAGATTAAAAAAAGACACCAGGCTGGCAACTGGGACTCTATTGTAGAATGTCTTGAGTACTATTTGTTTTGGGGGGAAAATGCAGTGGAGTAAAAAACAAACACTGGATTGGGAGGAAGATGTGTGTGAACACTTCAGTGGTGGCATTTGTGAACTGCGTGATCTTGAGCAAATCACTTAATCTTTTTGAGCTTTAATTTCCTCATTTCCAATATGGATATAATAATAATTATTTTAAAGGTTGGGTTTAAATGAGAAAACTTGCGTGGCAGTATTCTGAAACTGTCAAGCACAACAGAGGCATCATTGCCATCGTCATTGTTGTTACATATGTGATGGTCTATATCGATATTGAAGAAGTGAGACTTTCATTTCAGTCTTCACTCTAGGAAAAATGAGTCGACAGATGTCTGAAGGATGGCTTAATAATAACAGAAGAAAGAGAACCAATCAGGACGCCCCTAAAGTAACTCAGGTTACAAATAGTTGAAGGTGTGATTAGGATGGTAGTTCATGTAACTGGAAAGAAAGGTGAACACATTTCAGAGATACTGTTTAATTTTCCATTCTTTCAAAAATGGGCTGGGTACCCACTCTGTTCCTGGACATAATCCTCACAAAAGAGACAACAGCGGGTAGAGACACAGGATAGGATGTGCAGACACTTGGGGAGTGAGGTAAGAGGAATATAAATTGTCACTGGGTCTTCCTTTGCTTTCTATTGGAGAAACTTTGGTATGAGCAACATGGAGAAGGGACCCCTCAGGTGCATATGAGCTTAATGCACCTCTGGTGCAGGTGTCATGGTGGGTGGGAGATGATGTAGGGTCAGTAAACCCTTCCAAGAAGGGCTTGAATACACTCATTCCTCGTGCGGGTCTGCATCTGAGGTTCTGGGGGCGGAGAGTTACCCAAGGAAAGAAGACCCAAGACCATCTCAAGAAACTTTCATTCCAAAAACCTGATAGAATCCCTTTCAACACCACCCACCACCAACCAAGGGAGGTGAGGAAATGTCTTCACCTAAAGAGAGAATTTCTCACTTCTCTCAAAATGGGCCAACTGCTTATATGCTTGCTTATGTTGGGAAGTGTATAAATCAAGAAATAGGGTTCAGAACCTCTTTGTAAACTCTAAGTCAGTTTCCTGGCAATCAGAAATTGATTCAATTTAATTCCACAGTCATTTAGTGAATGCAGATATCTTCCAGGAGATGGAACTGACGGAGAATACTGGAAGCGACTAAAAGGACTCGTCCTCTCTCTCACAGCATAGTGAAAGTGTATGTCAGAAGCATATGACAGAATATTGCATGTTGACCTAAAGTTGTCTTTTAATACTGTTATAAACATCACAACATTCTCTTTGTTTCATATGTGTGATTTGTGTTTTCATTTCTCCATGAATGACATTTTTATAAAAACCAAAGTAATGTGTTGGGGCTTATTGGACACTCAGACTAATATGAGTTTCTAATAAAATAAGTTCTGTAATAATGATTCCCAATGTTGAAAGTGCTTTGTGCAGTCCTTCAGAAACACCCTGTGCATGTTGTAGGATCAAGTCCCAGTGAAGCAGCCCCGTTTGTACAGCTTTTTCCATAGGACTTTTACCACTGGGTTGTCCCTTTACTCTGGAGCTTATTTTAAATGAAAATAGGACAACCTTGTAGACCTTTTTAAGGTATAAAGGAGGCATAAGGATAGCCACAGAGCCAGAAATTGGTAAAATTAGGGGGAAAAATATGAAAGTGAGTTTCACATTCTTATTTTAAAATTCTCTTTTATTCCTTATTCATCTCTTTTTCATTTCTTTACCCCTTCCATGCCTTGTCAAGGCAGGCATTATAGCTGATTTACATGCTACTGACTTTAAATACTCTATGTATAACAATGCTGTTTGATTTTCTTCCCTTCAGGAGATGACCTGGCTTCCACCACTTTCTGCTATTCAGGCACCTGGCAAAGTGGAAGCAAGCAAATTTTCATTTCCAAATAAGGTAAGATGTTGTGTCACTCAGGAGCAATATGCTCTATTCATGCGGAGATTTTTTCATGGACAGTGGGTTCTCCTTTGATTGTCCTTTTTTTTCTTGCCAGAGGCGTGTGAATCTCATTTTCAACATTTTGCAAACATATATTTATTCATCAAAGGAGAAAATCAAGATTACAATTTTACTTACCTACCTTCCATATTTAATATTATACTGTCATTTTGTCTTAAAACATTTGTGAAGTTGAAATGCATCTTACACTAATTCTGTACATTCATTGTGATTATATGCTTGTTTTTGTTTCCTGATAAACTGTTAATGAATTAATGATGTCTTAAAATCAGTGTCTTAGAATTGAGGACATGTAGTATTTAATTCCTCTTAGATATCTTTTATAAAGCATAAAATATTATCTAGGACTTTTAAAAAAAGGATTTCCATGTTTTCTAAAGAAAAGTGTACAAAAAAAATTAGCCACAAAATATATTTAAGTCTATTAATTATATTAAAAATATCAAAATAAATTATACATAAACCTAATATGTTTTATTTGAATACAACTAACATAAAACTTCATACTCATTATAAAGATGCAATTATGCAAATAGAAGGGGCAAAACATGAAAGTTCCAGCACCTTCATCCAGATTTTGTTTCCCTACCTAGAGATTACAGTTAAGAGTTTTATATATAACATTTCAAGCATTCTCTCTGTGCATTATATATACATATTTGTGCTTATGCTGTTTTTTTTAATTATTTTATTGTTTTTCAATTACAGTTGTCTGCATTTTCCCCCCACTACTCCCCCCCCAACCACAGCCAAACCCAGCTCCCCTCCCTTGCTTCCACCCTACCCTTTGGTTTTGTCCATGTGTCCTTTACAGTAGTTCCTGAAAACCCTTCTCCCTAGTGTCCCCTTCCCCCTCCTGGTTATTGTTAGATTGTTCTTAATTTCAATGTCTCTGGTTATATTTTGTTTGCTTTTTTCTTTTGTTGATTATGTTCCAGTTAAAGGTGAGATCATATAGTATTTGTCCCTCACTGCCTGGCTTATTTCGCTTAGCATAATGCTCTCCAATACCATCCATGCTGTTGCAAAGGGTAGGAGCTCCTTCTTTCTCTCTGCTGCATAGTATTCCATTGTGTAAATGTACCATAATTTTTTGATCCACTCATTTACTGATGGGCACTTAGGTTGCTTCCAGCACTTGGCTATTATAAATTGTGTTGCTATGAATATTGGGATGCATAGGTTCTTTTGGATTGGTGTTCCAGGGTTCTTATGATATAATCCCAGCAGTGCAATTGCTGGGTGAAAAGGCAGTTCCATTTTTAGTTTTCTGAGGAAATTCCATACTGTTTTCCACAGTGGCTGCACGATTCCCACCAACAGTGCACTAGGGTTCCCTTTTCTCCACATCCTCTCCAACACTTATTTGTTTATGATGGCCATTCTCACTTGTGTGAAATGGCATCTCATTGTGATTTTAATTTGCATTTCTCTGATGGCTAGTGATGCTGAGTATCTTTTCATATGTCTCTGGGCCCTCTGTATGTCCTCCTTGAAGAAATGTCTGTTCAAGTCTTTTGCCCATTTTTTAACTGGGTTTTTTGTCTTACTGGAGTAGAGTTGTGTGCATTCTTTATATATTCTGGAGATCAAATCCTTGTCTCAGGTATCATTGGCAAATATGTTTTTCCATATAGTTGGTTCTCTTTTCATTTTAATGCTGTTTTCTTTAGCCATTCAGAAGCTTTTTAATTTGTTAAGGTTCCATTTGTTTTTTCTTTCCTCTATGTCCCTTGCTTTAGGGAACATGTCAGTGAAGATGTTGCTGTGTGAAATGTCTGAGATTTTCCTGCTGATGTTTTCCTCTAGGACTTTTATGGTGCCATTTGTCCACCTTGAATTTAGTTTCATGTATGGTGTAAGTTGGTGGTCGAGTTTCATTTTTTGCATGTATTTGTTCAGATCTCCCAACACCATTTGTTGAAGAGGCTGTTTTTACTCCATTTTATGCTTCTGCCCTCTTTGTCAAATATTAACTGACCACAGATCCTTGGGTTTATTCCTGGGCTTTCTGTTCTGTTTCATTGGTCTATGTGCCTGTTCTTATGCCAGTACCAGGCTGTTTTGATTATAGTGGCCTTATAATACAATTTGGTATCAGGTATTGTGATCCCTCCTATTTTGTTCTTCTTTCTCAAAATTGCTGCAGCTATTCAGGGTTGTTTATGGTTCCATATAAATTTCTGAAATGTTTTTCTGTGTCTGTGAAATATGCCATTGGTACTTTAATAGGGATTGCATTGAATCTATAAATTTCTTTGCGTAGTATGGGCATTTTGATGACGTTAATTCTTCCAGTCTATGAACATGGCGGAACATTCTTCCATTTGTTTGTGTCTTCCTTAATTTCTTTCTTCAGTGTTGTATAGTTTTCTGAGTACAGATCTTTACCTCCTTGGTTAGGTTTATTCCTAGGTACTTTATTTTTCTTCTTGCTATATCAAATGGGATTTTTTCCCTGATTTTTGTTTCTGATATTTAACTGTTGGTGTACAAAAATGCCTTTGATTTCTGGATATTGACTTTGTATCCTCCTATCTTCCCAAATTCACTTTTTAGGTTGAGCAGTTTTTTGGTAGAGTTTATAGGGTTTTTTATGTACACTATATCATCTGCAAACAGCTACAGTTTTACTTCCTCCTTTTCAATTTGGATGCCTTTTATTTCTTTTTCTTGTTTGATTGCTGTGGCTAGGACTTACAATACTATGTTGAATAGAGTGGTGAAAGCAGGCATCCTTGTGTTGTTCCTGATCTCAGTGGGAAAGTTGAAAGTTTTTGCCCATTGAGTATGATGTTGGCTGTAGGTCTGTTGTATATGGCCTCTATTATGTTGAGGAATGTTCCCTCTATTCCCACTTTGCTGAGTGCTTTTATCATAAGTGGGTGCTGTACCTTATCAAATGCTTTTTCCACATCTATTGATATGATCATGTGAGTTTTGTCTTTTGTTTTGTTTACGTGTATTACATTTATTGATTTGCAAATATTGTACCATCCTTGCCTCCCTGGGATGAATCCCACTTGATCATGGTGTATGATCTTTTTAATGTATTGCTGGATATGATTTGCCAATATTTTGTAGAGGATTTAGCATCCATATTCATCAGCAATATTGGCCTGAAGTTTTTCTTTCTTTGTTATGTCTTTATCTGGTTTTGGGATTAGGATGATGCTGGCTTCATGCAAATAATTTGGGAGTCTTCCATCTTCTTGAATCTTTTGGAACAATCTGTGAAGGATAGGGGTTAGATCTTCCTTAAATGCTTTGTAAAATTTTCCTGTGAAACCATCTGGGCCAGGGCTTTTGTGTGTAGAAGCTTTTTGATTACTGCTTCAATTTCATCTGCTGTTATTGGTCTGTGTAGGCATTCTGCTTCTTCTTCATTGAGTTTTGGAAGATTATATTTTTCTAGAAATTTCTCCATTTCACCTAGGTTTTCAAATTTCTTGGTGTATATTCCTTCATAGTAATTTCTTACAATCCTTTGTATTTCTGTGACATCAGTTGTAATCTCTCTTCTTTCGTTTCTGATTGTGTTTGCATATGCTGTTTTTAAAACTCATAAATGGTATAGTACTAAAATCATTTTTTCTAAGAGTTGATTTTTTTCCAGATACCCACAATATATAAATATCATTGCTAAATATTGTCATAACTTTCTCGAGTGAATAATTGAAATAATTATTTACTATAATTATCATAATAAATTCCATTCTAAGAGTTGATTTTTATTTTTCGTAACGAAGTGTATTTGGATATATGTATTTGTGAATATATATTTTCTTCATTCTTTTTAAGAGCATCAAAATATTTCGTAGTATGAATTTTCTTTAATTTATTGAATCAAGCTCCTTTTGATGGACATTCAGGTTGTTCATGGTTGCCTGTTATAACACTGTTTCAACACAGTTTTTTGTATATGCCTCTTTGAATGTCTCCAGTGCTGATGCCTAGAACAGCTACTGTGGTGCTGGGGGCATCAGAAGCCATAATTACCCTTGATTATATTTCAAGAGTACATTTTCATGCATCTTTGCCAGTGTTTAATATGATCTGGCTTTTTAATCCTTGTTTTGGGTGAAACTTTGCTGTCTCATTGTTTTTATTTGCATTTCTTCAATTTCCTCTGAGTTTGAGTGTGAACTGTTTTTCCTTTGCAACTCGTCCATTGATAGTTGTTGCCCATTCACATCCCAGTTTTAAAAATTGTTTGTAGGAACTTCTTATAGCTTATTCATGTATTTATTATATGTGATACAGCTATTTTCTTATAACTTGATTTATGTACCTTTTATACTAGCAAAGTGTTTAATTTTTGTCAGAGATTAAAGAAAATCTTCCCTGCACCAATATTCTAACAATGTTCTCTATTTTATTCTAAGTCTCATAGTTTTTGGTTTTAGGTTAAAAAAAAACATTGTGGATGGAGTAACAAAGGATTCTAGTTTTATTTTTATCAATGGCTAGTAAATTATTGCAACTCTATTAACAAATTAGCCCATATTCCCCCCACCACTGTCTTGAAATATTACATTTATCAACAATTGAATTTCTCAGAAATTCGAGGAATTTAAATTTCTTTCGGGGCAACCTATTCTGTTTTTTCAATATATTTGTCTACTTCTTTACCAATAACTCATTGTTTAAATCAGAGGTGGGCAAAGCTTCTGTACAGGCTCACGTTGTAAGTAGTTTTGGCTTTGCAGACAATACATACATGACTGATTATAGCTGTGTTCAAATAAAATTTTATTTACAGAAACAAGTGATAATGTAATAGATGTTAAAAACTCTTACAATTCAACAACAAAAGGATAACTCAATAAAAGACAGAGGATTTAAATAGACATTTCTTCAAAGAAGATCTTCAAATGACTAATAAGAAAAGATACTATCCCTATTATTAATCATTAAGGAAATGCAAATCAAAATCACAGTGAGATAATGAGTCATACCTACTTAAATAGTTAAAATCAAAGACAAGCAATAATAAGTGCTAGCAAGGGTATAGAAATATTGGAAACCTGCTTTCAGTTGCTAGTGGGATCATAAAATGGTGCAGCCTCTTTTAAAAACATTTAGGCAGTTCCTCTCATACTGCATTACTTTATGATCCAGCACTTCCACTCCTAGGTGTATACCCAAGAGAGCGAAAACATGCCTCCACAAAAACGTATGCATATTCACAGCATCATTAATCATAATGGCCAATACATGGAGGCAAACAAATGTCCATCAACTGATGAATGGGTAAACAAAAGTGATACATGCTTACAATGGAATATTTTTCAGGCATAAAAAGGAGTGAAGTGGTGGTGCCTGATACAGCATGGATGAAACTTAAAAATGTTATGCTGAGTGAAAGTGAGAGAAATCAGTCATGTACAACCACATGTTATATTATATTATTTTATATATTTGAAATATCCAAAATAGGCAAATAGAGAGAGGCAGAGAATAGATTAGTGGTTGCTTGCAACTCAGAAGTAGAGAGGTGGGGTTGAGTGATGGCTAAAGGGTAAATGATTTCTTTTTGAAATGATAAAAAATATTCTAAAATTAAATATGATAATGAACTCCAAATATGCTAAAAGGCATTAAATTGTTTGAAAGAAATCAGAGGGTGAGCTGTATTTGGTGTATAGTCTCTAGTTGGCCAACTCCTAGTTTAAATTATTGATGATTTTTGGCTTATTTACATGTATATGTGGTGAGGCCAAAGGCCTTCTATATTATACAAAAGTTCTGCTTATTGTACATTTTTCTCTTCTAGATCAATTTAAGAATCATCTTGGTGACCTCTTGCTCCTTATAAAAATCCTCTAGGAATTTTGTTTGGCTTCTAACTTAATTTAAGAAAGTATATTCATCTGACATCATCTTCCTATCCAGGAATTTGGAATATCTCATCACTTCTATTTATATCTTCTTTCATGTTCTTCAGTAAACATTTTTTTTTCTTGTAGGTCTTTCACGTTGGTTCCTTGGTTTATTCTCAGATATTTAAAGATATTTATTTTTCTATTTAAATGAGCTTTTTAAAAGTTTTTATGTTTTCTAAATAGTCCTTGATTGTATAAAGGAAATTCACTGGGTTTTATACATCTACTTACTGACCTTCTTTTGGTTCAGATAGACTTTTTTGGTGAACTTCTATTTTTGTAACAGGGGAAAACAGAATGAGTAGCAAGGAGGACGGTGAATGCTGATGGTGACTGGGATGCATGAATTTTCAATAGAAAGCTTAAGAAAGACCTTCCTGAGGAGGTGACATTTGAGCAACTCCCTGAAGGGAGTGAGGGAGCACCAGGAGGACGAGTTGCATGGAGATGGAAGAGAAAGTGGAAGAAAGTTGCCTGAGGCAGCTGCCTGGATGCTGTGGGCACAGCAGGGCCAGCAGGGCCAGGGCAGAGCACCTGGGCTTGGAACAACGAATGACCCAGAGGAGGGCTACAGGGACACTGATGGGCTTTACTCTGCTGCTTTCTGCACATAACAAGTTTGTTCTGTTTTATTCTTATTGTGTCAGCTACAATGTGTACATCTTTGTCTTATTCATGACATTAAGGAGGATGATTCCAAGGTATTATTATTGAGTGTAATTGCTTACTCCGTGTCCAAATGAGGTAGCTTCTTTCTATTCCTGGCTTTCTGAACATTTTAAAGATTTGAATTTTCTTTCCATTTTTGAAAATAAAGGTATAATTTATAAACAGCAAAATTCACTCTTTTTAGCATCCTGTAAGTTCTAACAGACATATGTTCCTGAGACCCCCACAGTCAAAATATGGAAGCAGTCTATCACTGCCCAGAATTCCACTTGGCACTTGGTAGTCGCCCCCTCCCATACCCCAATCCCTGGGAATCATTGATGTGTTTTCCAGAATATACATAAATGGAGCAAGTTTGAGTTTAGTTGAATGGTTTATTCAGCTTGTATTGAGATATTCATAGTTTTTCTTTAATCTGTTAATGTAGAAAATTACATTGTCTGATTTTTAATCACCTATGGTTCACTTCCTTAATTATAGTATAATGCTCATTTAATATACTTTTGGGCTTAATATTCCCGTATTTCCCTCCCTCTCCCTCTCCTCTCTCTCCCTTCTCCCTCCCACCCTCTTCCTCCCTTTCTCTCCTCCTCCCCCACCCACCACTGCTCCCCTAAGCTGCTAGGGCCTTTCTTCTGCTGTAACTCATTTCCTGAGCCCATTTCTTCTATGGCTCATTTCTTCTACCTCTGTGACTTTCTAAAGAAACGTTTTCTTTAAAAAAAAGAAAAAGTAGATCTCTATCTTTTCATTTTCTTCTTTGCCTATTGGCTTATTTAAAATATCTACTTCTTCTTGGGTTAACTAATCTTTCTCTTTTCTTTTTTCCCTCTTTAGGGTTTTCAAACATACACATAATATTCTTTTTTAGTAATTGCCTTTAAATTTTAATATATTAACCTATTTAAATTTATTTTATCAATAACTACAATTAATCAGTGTCTGTGCCCTACCCTCAAATATGGGACATGTATACTCAGTTTTAGTTAGGCCTCTCCACCACCATCTTTCAGTTTGAGATTGTCTACACTAATTCAAATGATCACTATTCTGTTTTCTAGCATTATGCCTCGACAATTATTTGTTAGTTCTTTAATTTATCATTGTTTCTTGTGTCTGAAATCTTCCTCTTTTTAAAATGTATATATCGTTTTGCTAAGGTTTATTTTCTAGCAGACTTTAGTGCATTCTTGTGAAGTTTCTAACAGACCTTTTCTGCACTTGCCTTGAACCACTTCTCTTCTCCCTGGTTGCTCACTCCTCCAGTGATCTCACGTGGGCCCAGAGCTTTAAACACTCTGTATCCCGAACTGACGGCTTCTAAATTTGTATCTCTAGCCTCTTTTCCACCCCCCAAATTTCACGCTTGTATTTCTACTTACGGATTCAACATCTCCATTTAGATATCTAACAGATATCAAGCTTGTCATATCAAAAGCTGAGCTTTAATCTCCCCACAAACCTTGTATCTGTGTGTTTCTTGGTAAGTGGCTCCTCCATTTTTGAGGTTGGCTCAGGCCACAAGCCTTGGAGCTATCTCTATTAGTTCTCTGGGGCATCTTGAACAAAGTACACATACTAGGTAGTGTAAAATAAAAGAAATTTATTCTCTTACAATTCTGGAGGCTAGACATCTGAAATCAAGGTGTCAGCAGGGGCTCTGCCCCCTCTGAAGGCTCCAGGGGAGAATCCTCCCCTGCCTCTTCCAGCCTCTGGTGACTACTGGCAGTCCGCCACAGTCCTTGGCCTCTAGCTGCATCACTCCAGTTTCCGCCTCTATATTCACGTGGCTTTCTTTCTCCATGTGTCTCTATGTCCAGATCTCCCTCCTCTTATAAGAATAGCAATCATTGGATTTAGGGCCCACCCTAATCCAGTGTGACCTGCAAGGCCCCTATCATAACCATGTAAGGTCAAATTCACAGATTCTGAGTGGACGTGAGACTTTGGGGGACACTCTCCAACCCAGTGCACCATCCTTGACTCTTCTCTTTCTCCCATACCATTCATTCAAAACATCGTGAAACCATGTCTGCCCTACTTACAAAACACATCCTGAGTCTAAGCGTGTCTCCCACCATCATAGCTACCACCTTGGCCTAAACCATCATCTCTTGCAGTAATTATTGTGATAGCCTCCTAACTGGTCTCCCTGTCTGCACACTTGCCCTACCTTCCACTCTTCTGTGCCGTTGTCCCCTCCAGCTTAGAGCATTACAGTTCTCCAACCATTCACCTTAGTCCCTAGTACACCATCTGTTCTCACACAGTAGCTTTTTATAGTATTAAAACTCTTGTCACTTTAGTATTCAAAATTTTCCAGTGGCATCCCAAACTTAAAATACAATGCAATAATTCTTACAGTTTTTGTACACAATCTATCCAAAATTTGGCTTGATGTAAAATACAGTCAGGTAAGCATTTCTGTTATATAAACGTAAGCATGGTATAAATACATTTCCTGATAATTGAACACCTATTTCAAGGCATATTTTACTGTGACTTTTCCAAAAGGATTATGCCAGTTTACTTTGATGAATATAAATAGTTACATTTAAGCAATAATTTAACTTGAGATGAAACTGACACCTCAAATTATTAGTACAAAGATTCATTTTTAAAGGCAGAAAAAATGTTACAAGTATCTTATTTTTACCCCCAAAGGTACTTTGATTGGAACTATCATATATGGCACAGAATTTCAAATTTAAATGAAAAAAGAAAAGTGTCTTTTCTTTAGGACTACCATAGGATTTATATGAAGGTATTTAAACTCTTGATCTTTTTGCCTTGCCCAAGAAAGAAATGAGTGATTTTACAAAGTTTAGGGACATTGCATGATTTTAATAATGCTTTTCTTTCAAAAAGTTTACAATAAGTAATTTATCTTATACAAGTGAAATAAGACTGCATTAGTGTTTTATTTTTGCTACAACAGATTACTATAAGTTTAGTAACTTAAGACAACACAAATGTGTTCAGTTACAACTCTGGAAGTCAGGAGTCTGAAATCAGTGTTATGGGGCTAAAATCAAGGTGTTGGCAGGGCTCTGCTCCTTCCGAAGGCTTTAGGAGAGCATTCCTGTTCTTGCCTTTCTCGGCTTCTACAGGCTGCCTTGTCACTGACTTCTGGTTCCTTATCACATCTCCTCTGACTCTGCTGCTTCCTTCGTTCCTGTAGAAGGACCCTTGTGATTATATTTGGCCAACCTGGATAATCCAAAATAATCTCCCATCTCAAAATCATCAATTTAATCATAGCTGCAAAGCCCCTTTATCATGAGAAGGAACATATTCACAGGGTCTGAGAGTGAGGATACACTACAGACATCTTTGAGGGGGTCTGTGTCTGCCTACTACAAAGACTGTCATTAATTTTGATATACACTGTACCTCTTCCAACCTGTTTCTCAGCTAATTAATATTCTATCAGTTGGAGGCTTGCATTTTCTTAATTAGGTAAATTATTAACATTGAGATTATCACTGTATTGCTAATGTGCAGAAGCTGGAATTGTTTATAGAATTTGAGGGGCAGAATCTCCTAAATGAGTAATAAATAATTAAATTAAGCCCTTATTAAGATTAAAGGGGCAATTTGACCTCACAAGGAAAGTCGATTTAACTCTGCATTCTGAGTTGCCATTACCACTAAGTTAATTAGCTAAATACTTCCGAGAATTTCCCCAATTTGTCTGGGTATTGAAGGACATAATATATAGTAAAGCCAATTGTTACTGAATTTGGATATTTCCTCTATTTGCTGAACACTTAATTTGGAGTCATTGTTTCCTAGACAAACACTACCAGACATGTCTGCCTTATTCTTCAAATCTCAAAAGTAATTGAATTTGTAAAGAAAAGAATGTATGGCTTCTTTAAATCAGCTACCATTATCAGGAATTTCAACCAAGAAGAAAAGAAAATAATTTTCTCTGCCCTTTTCCCTTCATTTCTGTGGCAGTATCATAAGTTTTGAAGTATAAATAAAGAACTCAAAATTGCAGAATTTTTCCCGCCCTCAGAAGGCATATGGACGAACCTAATGGCATTTCACAAACATTTCACATAGCAATAGATTCTGAATCTGGTAGGATCAGATCTAGTCTGAAACTGTCGTTGCTGGTTGATTTTTAAAGCATTATACAGAAGAATTCTGGCATCATTTCAGAAATGAGAATCCTCTTGCTGTTCTCTTTGTGCCCTAGAAAGAGAATGAAAGCCAGCAGGTTTGAAGGGAAGTGCTTCAAAGTTAGAAAGTTTACCTCCCTCTTTGGGTTGTTAGCATGCTTCAAAAACTACAAAGTGTTTAGAGTAAGAACTCCATGTTTAAGCATTCCTTCATACTGAACATTGACATTAATTATGAATTCTAGAATAAGATTCAGAAGAAAGTGATCAGTGGGGGTGAAGGGAGACCAAACCAAATCAGGTGGTTCTTTTTCCTCTAGTAATTAGGTTGATGGAGGTGGGGATCTGAAAATAAGAGGAGTCTTTATTTCCATTTCTTGCCTTTTGTAGTTCTAATGATGGATTGGTAGGCAAACAAGGAGAGACATGAGTGGTCCAGTTCTCAAATGATTCCAAAAAGCTATTTTGAAGTAATACTCTCACAGTATAAGTTTTGTCTTCTGTCAGCAACATAGGTTAAGAACTACTGTATTCTATCGATCTAAGGTACACATTTTTTCACACTTTAAGTTCCCTAAAATCAGGATTTGTTTCACAGTTGGTGGCATCTTACAATTACTTGGCAGCAGTTTTCTTTTCTAGTAGTACCTGAGCTAATGCAGCCTCATACAATTTTGAAGGCATGTTACACTCGATCAGATACAGTATTTATTATGGTGCTTTATTGAAGTGCTTTCTCAGTACCAATGTGCTTGGTGATTTCTGTCTTCAGCAAAAAGGTTTGCACAAACCTTACTTCCCAGCTAAATATTCCACATATAAAGAAGTTTTAGGACTCCCATGTACCAGACAACAGTTTGGGTTTGGGGAATTCAGGATCTAAAGGTTGAGAAGAAGACATTTCCATCTGTAAGTATTCTCCTAAGTAACTGAGTGGTTCTCGCTCTGTGTGTGTGACTGCCAGCTGACACACTCTCGATGAATCACACTGGCAAGCCAAAAGCAGCAGCTTAACCTTAGAAATTACCTGATATGGGATTACAGACAACTTTTTTGTACTTTCCTATTTCACTGAATTTTCTTGAATGAGTAGATATCAATATTATTCTTTTTTTGTTTAAATTCTAAGTGCTACTTAATAAAATAGAACAGTCCTTGGGTCAAAAGCATAATGGGAACATTCTTTCCATGACATTTATTATCAAATTGTATACTTTATATACTTGCAGCTTATGTTATATCATGTATACCTCAATAAAGCTGCTTTGTTGTTGCTGTTTTTTAAGAGTCAGAGTTGAAAAGAGAAGACATGTTCAACCTCACTAGTCATTAGGGAAATACAAATCAAAACCAAAATGAGAAACCACTTCACATCCACCAGGATGGCCAGAGTAAAAATTTTTTTAATTAAAAGACAGAAGGTACATTTTGGTGAGGATGTAGAGAAATTAGAACTCTCATACATCACTAGTGGGAATGCAAAATGATTCAGCCGCTATGTAAAACAGTTTGGGAGTTCCTCAAAAAGTTTAACATAGAATTACCGTGTGAATCTGCAATTCTATTCTTAGATTTATCCCAAAAAGATTGAAAACAAGGACTCAAACAAGTACATGTGCATGTGTTTATGGCAGCTCCATTCACAATAGCCAAAGAGGGAAAACCGCCCAAATGTGCATGAACAGATGAATGGATAAACGAACTGCTGTGTACACATACAGTGGAATATTATTCAGCCAGAAAAGGAATGCAGTACTGATGCATGCTATGACATGGATGAATCTCTAAAACATGCAAAGTAAAAGAAGCCAGACAGAAAAGGCCACATATTTTTTAATTCCACTGCCATGGAATATTCAGAATAGATGAATTCATCGAGACAGGATGCTGATTGGTGGTGCCAGGGAACTGCAGGGAGGGAGGACTGGGGAGACACCGCTTAATGCCAAGGAATTTTACTCTGGAATGATAGAAATATCTGGCAACTAAAAAGAGTTGGTGGTTGTACAACGTGGTGAAATGTACTGAATGCTGCTGAACTGTCCACTTTAAAGTGGCTAATTTTGTATTATGTGAATTTCACCTCAATAAACAAAACAAAAAGTCCCTAATACAAAAGAGAAGTGATTGTGAACTATATTACCAGAACTTAACAATCACATTCATGTAAATGCTTTTCATTATAGTAGCTGGTAGAAATTATGACTGGTGACTAGTTTCTGAATGATGAGGAATATATCTCACATTCAACTTAGATTTTGAAAGTCAAAATAAGAAAATTAATTGATATTTCTTTTTTTTTTAGGACTCTCAGCTCATTTCCTCCGGACACAGTAATCCAAGTAAGAAAGGCTTCTCTCTGTAGTGTTACAAGTGGGTGGTGGAGGCAGCAGGGGCGAGTAGGGGAGATGCATGCAAAAAACATTAGGTATAAAAGAATTTCACTAAAAACAAAGTCAGGTGCGGGAAAGGGGGCCATTTGTTCAAGTACTTACCAAATGTGTAAGGTTCATGGTGACTTTGAGGGCTCCTCTGGTTTTTTCAAGGGAAGGAGGGATGAAACACAAAATAGTGGTTTCAAAGCAGTCATGGGCTAAAGGAACATCACTCAGTATTATAGTCAGTTTCTGGTGTATGTGGAGGGGGACAACTTTTTAGAGGCACTAATGAGTTATATAAATTGAAAGAAAAAGAGTGGTTAGAGAGAACCAATCAGAAGACCTCAAGATTAATGACCTTAGAATTTGTGAAGAAACCATGCCCTCTCCCAGAGACAGACAAAGTGTCTAGGAAAGAATTTCCTTATTGAATCCAGTGTCTAATAAAACACACGAGCTTCAGTGTCAGAGGATGTTATCATTTCGCAAGGTAGTGTTTTCATCATTCTCTTCTTTGGCACTACTAATTGCTACTAATGTTTTCTTGAGCATTAAAAACGCACAAGCTGTCTCATTCATGTCATGAACACCATCCACAGAGACTGGGGTCTGTTAGTCTGTGACCAGCCAGTCAGCTGAGAGTACCCCTTGCCAATACAAAGCTGTGTTTGAACATGAAAATCACTCTGAGCTAGTAGATGTATCTTTGGAACTGAGGCTCACCCACTGAGCACCTGTGAGGGCAGAAGGGTTGGGGAGAAAAGACATTCAGACAGATGTGTCAGAGAGTCCCAGACTTCTCATGCTCATCTAGAGAAAGGTCAGGGTAGAGTATGATGGCATAATGATGCATAGGCAATATCACTTAATCATCTCACCCTCTGTTGGAATTTGCTGTGAGCACTGGTACCAGTGAAGAGGAGAAATGCCAAGGGACTTGAAATCTAAAGAAAATAATAAATTCAGCAGTAAGAAAAGGAATCAGAAGACATGCATGGTTAAGTCCATAAGGTGTGCAGGCATCAGCATCATGTGCCAAAGACTAAAGCATACTGAAAAATTGTTCTTACTTGCCTTATCATTTCTTTCCATTGGAATTTAAACAGCTCAGCATAGAGGGAAGATGTAATAGGTGAATAAATATACCTTCTCTCAACTTGGGGTTTTTGACATAGAGAAGAACAAAGGAGCCCTCGCTGATGTGGCTCAGTTGGTTGGAGCATTATCCCATAAACTGAAAGGTCACGGGTTCAGTCCCTGGTCAGGGCACAGGCCTAGGCTGCCGGTTTGGTCCCGTGTCAGGGTGTGTACAAAAGGTAACGGATTGATGTTTCTCTCTTACCTTGATGTTTCTTTCCCTCTCTCTCTCCTTCCCTTCCCTTCTCTCTAAAATCAGTAAGCATGCCCTGGTTGATATGGCTTAGTGGGTTGAGTGCCAGCCTGCAAACCAAAAGGTTGCCAGTTGATTCCCAGTCAGGGCACATGCCTGGGCTGCTGGCCAGGTCCCCAAGTTGGAAGCATGCAAGAGGCAACTGGCTGATGTTTCCCTTACTCTCTTTCTCCCTCCCTTCTTCTCTCTCTAAAAATAAATAAATAAACCTTAAAAAAATTAAATTAATAAGCATGTCCTCAGGCGAGGATTTAAAAAGAAAAAAAAACAAGGAAATAAGTGTTGTCTTTTCCATATGCCGCACCTTGATTTACCTTGACTTACATTACTTCACTTAATCCCAGCAATAGCTGCATGAGGGAGGCATTATCATCCCCATTTTGCACATAATGAAAATGAGATTCTGAGGTTAATAACCTTCCTAGTTTTTAGTGACTGAAAGTGACAGCTAGAATGTAAACACAGGGATGTCAGCCCCAAAGACAACAGACTTTCCATCCCATTACCTTGACCCCAAAAAGGTTGCTCTGTTAGTTCAGTGTGAGATTGACTTCTTGTGCAGTAACTATATGCTGTGATTTTTGTATGCACCTGGCATATTTTTGCAGCATGCCATAACACTGACATGCTAAAACTGCATCTGGATTATGCAAAAGCAGACCCATGTCTGTGGAATGTGATGTGGCACCTGCTTAGTGTGGTATGAAACCCTCTGGCACTTCATGGCTTTAAGGAAGTCTGTGATTGGCTTTTTCTTTTCTGGGCATAGGGAGATTATTTTCTTTGTATTTTTTAAAAATACATCCTTCCCAAAGCCAAGCACATCTATATAAAGGTAATACCACTAAAAACCTGAGCATTCACACAGATTACAGCACACTTCAAGCTTTAGAAGACCTGGTCTCACCAGCATTTCCCATGCTGGTTCCCATGCTATTTGATTTGGAATCCTTAAAGTTTTTGGAATTGTGGCTCTAGTAAAAAATGTAGAAAATAGAGAAAAATGAGCTTCAAAAAAACCAAACACAGAATGTATGTGTGGTTTGATGAACTAACCTTCACCATTTTAGGTCAGTGCTTTTCTTTTTCTTATTTGAATTAGAGATGTTATAGAGATGCCAGGAGAAGAGCATACAAAATAAACAGGAACTCATCTTTAATCTGAATCTTTTAAAAGATACTTTAGTCAGTTTGCTGAATTGATGGTTAATTTCACTTAACTTTAGAAAATACAAGCTTATTACACATTGAGAAACAAACATCAAAACAGGTGACCTATGTCCACATTTAACAAAGTTTGGAGCGTATCCTGTTCAAGTCGCAGACTGAGCATAAAGTGCTTTTCTGGTCCTTCAGAATTGACATTTAAATAACCACAAAGGTAGTGATGGAAATAAATTTGTAACAGCACTGAGGACAGAAAGGGATACATCAACAGACCAGAAATTCAGTTGAGTTTCTGGAAAACAGAGAGTACATAGGACCCTCCTATTAAATTATCCTGCATAGGGGAGGTCACGACCAGAAAAAGAAAACCATGGAACAATCAGGAACGAGCTCTAGCAGTGGTGGGAGGCAGTCCTCAGGAGCCACGCTGAAGTCCCAGGTTTCCACTCAGTCTCACGGAGAACAGGCGTGGAGTGCAGACAGTGGGAGGCACCTGGCCCTTCCTTCTTCTACCCATGACCCTTTCTCATACTGGTTCTCATACAGAGCTTCACATCTGGATTTCCACCCCCCCCCAAAGAAAAGCACCAAAATACCAAAAACACAGTAACATTTGCTAAAAAAATGAACAGTTGACTGGATAGAATTCCTAGTTGGGAGCTGATACCTAAAAGGGAAGCAGAATAGATTCGGAGATAATACTAGACCTTAAAAATAGTGTGGTGGAAGAAGAGTTAATTTTTTTCAAGCTGGGGATGAACAAAAATTCCACACGTCCAGGGTAAAGTACTTCTAATTTTTTGGGGGGGCAGTTGATGAGGTGATAAGGATTCCAAGGTCTCGAGGTCTGTCTTCTCCTGAATCCTAAATGTTCCAACTCACATACCCTGTCCCCTTACAAAGAGCTCTACATCAGCTGTTTTCCCACAAGGGATATGTGTATTAGGAAAATAGATCAATATGCTAATATAGGAAATCCACATCCATTACCTTTGTTAACTAACCAGTTATCATTCAGAAACATGAATGTGTAACCAGTTAGCACCAAAATAAATGACTGACTCCAGAGGAAATCTACTTAATTCCAGAAACAGAAGAGAAAAATGTAAAGTATAATTACAGTCTTCAGAAACATTTGAAATTATTTGTATTAAATAAAAAAACAGAGTGGTGTGAAAAAGAAGCAGTTACAGTACAAATGAGCACTTGAGAATTAAAAATATGGTTGACAAAAATTATTAGTAATAGCTGAAGTCTAGAATCTGGAATATAAAGCTGAAAACTTTTTTCTGAAAATATAGCAAAAAGCGGATGGAAGATATGAAAGGAAATTAAGATACATGGGAGATCAGTGAGGGTGAAAAGGTCAAAATCTAGCTAATAGGAATAACAGAAAAAGATAACAAAATGGAGAATAAATAATAATAGAACTATAATTTCAAGAGAAGTGAGTAACTCATTATCAAAACACTATGTACAATGAAACAAGAGACCTTGAACAGGAAAGAGTGCTTACTTTAATTTCCAGAAATGAGAGGATTGAGAATGTAGTTGAGAACAAGATTTGAAGAAGTACTAATCAGAACCTCTAGAAACAATAAAATAATAACAAATTATAATTTCCTTGGTCAGGTTTAACAGCAGATTGAATATGGATGAAAAAATTAATGAATTGGGAAACTAAATTGAAGAAATTGTCTAGAATGCAGCCTAGAAACAGAAATGGAAAATATGAAATGGAAGTCAAGAAATATGGGGGATAAAGTAAGAAAGTCTAATGTATATTTAAGCAGAATTTCAGAAAGAGATATGGGAACAGATGAAATATTAAAGAAGAGAATGGCTGAAAATTATTTTTAGAATTGAAATACACTAACCTACAGATTCTAGAAACCCAGTGAATATGAAGCGGGATATAGAAAAAGAAGTCCACACTCGACACATTATATATAGTTAATCTGCAAACCACATAAAGAAACAATTCTTAAAATGCCCTTTAATACCTTCAGAAAAGTGACAATTAAACCTCCAGTTGTCTTCTTTCTCAGCAGCAGCAGCAGGAGCCCAGCAGACAGTGAAATTATAACTTCATTTTTATGTATGTGGAAATTGATGAGGTAATTCTAAAATTTATTTGTTAGAACAAATGGCCAAAAATAGCTTAGATTGCTCTTGAAGAACAACTAGGTAGGAGTATTCATTATCTTGCCAATATTAAAAATAAATAAATATTTTTAACTAAGTAATACAGACAGTAATAGACAAATTGAGCGATGAAAGAAAACGTAAGACCTAGATACAGACCCACAAACTTGAAAATTAGATTCGTGACAGAGCTGATAGTGTAGATCAATGAAGAAATAATGGGCTTCTCAATAGATAGTACCGGAATAATTGGTTATCTATGAGAAAAATGAAGTTACCCCACATCATATTTTTAAAAAAACTCTGCCAGGTATTTGTAAAAGATCTAAATGTGAACAGTTTAGGCATATAGTTTCCAAAGACAATGTAGAACATATGTCTGGTATATTTCTTAAATAAAAACACTAAAAGGTATCAAGTACAGAAAAATATTGCTAAGCTCAAATAAATTAAAATTGAGAATTTACAATCATCCACAGATACCAGAAAAAGACTCACACCAGGAAAAGTTACTTAAGGAACTGTGTGTGTGTGTCTGAGAGAGAGTGAAAGATAGTGTAGCAAGACAATGAAGTGCTTCTATGAGTTAAAAGATTATAAAAATGTGGGGTTTTCTAAGAAATGAGAAGGAATGTCACTAAAGAGCAAGCACAGAATATCTACTTCATTGGTACTCACATGCAAACATTACACTGAAACATCTCCAGAAACATCTCCTGAGCAACCAACTAAATAAAAAAAAATCTCTCATGGAGAACTTTCTAGCCTCCATGAATAATTTTCCCACAGGTCTTGATAAAGAAACTGTGACTCTTAATGACATAGGCACTTGAACATTTCAAGTGAACTTCAGAAATTGCATCGCCTAAAATTGCAAGATCTTGGGGGAAAATTTGTGTTTCATTCTTTTTGAAGGACAGAAACAGTTTGTACCCCTTTCTCCACCCTGCACTTATTTTTCCCCAGAAAGGTCCATTTGCTGTGAGCACTGAAGGTGCAGAGGGCACTCACTCTCAGGCTGTTTGTAAATGTCTTGTCTGGCCCTGTAGTATCCTTCCTGTTTGCCAGAACCTACTCTGTTTTCCCTGTTGCCACAACATAAGTGCTGCTAAGAGCAGAAGTAATCAGCCTCAGCTTGGTCCCTACACTGGGCCAGCGCGTGACTCCCGCAGCCCAGGTCCCATGTGCAATAAGGCCTGTGCCCTCTCAACCTGCAGGTTCTTTGGCAGCATTGTTGGTCAAGGTAAAACATGTTTGTTCAAACATCCAAACAATGTCTTTGTTTATAGTCTCAGTTTCCTGTTTTCTTGTCATAAGCTGTTTGGAAATGTTTACTATTGCCGACTGCTGTTAGCTTGGCTGTTTTGCACTCTGTACTGTGATTGTATGTGGTGTGACTACTGGCAGTGACAGACTGGGGAAAGCAATCAATTTCTCCAAATTAAAGGTGGGGGGAGATCAATATGTGACTCAAATCTCCATTAGTGTTGTTATATAATGCAGGTGTTGTAACTCTATTTAAGGATTCTGGCAGGAATTGTAGCCACTCAGTGGAAAAATGATTCTGGAAAGGACTAAATTAGGTTATTTTCCAGCTCTAAAGCCAGTTGATGAGGCCTTGCATGTCTCCTAAGTGAGCACACCACAGATCTGGCCTGGGAGACAGAACATAAATGTATGAGCTTTAAAGCTGGTTTATTAATTTGCTGCCTTTACTTGTACTTCAGCATGGTTTCATAGGAATTGGGGCTCTGTCTAATCAGTGTTTGTTATTGAGGCAGTTACACAGATGTGGCTTTTTGATGAGTGGCTGTGTAGACACCCGTTAATGCCGAGTTATAGCTAAGATAGACATGTGAACTATATATAACAGTCTTTTTTTGACAACTATTTAATTTCCCAAAAGAAAAAAAAGAAGATGTTGTTAAGTTTCCTTTGGGGTTCAGTTTGGAAAATACCTCCGAATGTGATCCTCACGCTCTTTAGGGAGATGGTCCTGAGACAAGGTGCTGGCTGACGGGAGGGGCTTGGTGCACTGCACTGGTCTGGGCCCCAAAGAGGATGTCGGCGGATTCTGCGAGGTCTCCAGGCCTGACTCAAAAGAGCAAAGCAAAACAGGTTACCACCATCGGGCCCATTTCTTACAACCCACAGCCTTCTCTGGGGTTTATTAAACTATTAGCTTGGCACAACCATCATAACCTCTGTCAACTCACACTGGCAACCATGACCCTACTCCTTCTGTCTCCTGCCTCAAGGAAATAAAAGCAGCACCTTACCTCATGAGGATGCATGGTTCAAACCATCCATGGTTGAGGATCTGTGTCCTTGCAAGAAGCATTTGCCTTTTAAAACTACAAAAAGTGACTCGTTCCAGCCTCCCTCAGTTAAATCCTATTAAATCCTTAATGCCCACCAGTGAAACATTTCTTCACAAACCTGTCAGATAGATAAGATTTCTGGTTTACATCTTATTAGGCATTAACTTGGGGGGGGGGGCAAAACCTGTGCCAGGGCTCTTGGTGGGGTACAGTTCTTGGGGATCCTGTAATTTCAGTAAAATTCTCTTCTCCAAGTTCTGATGCAGCCAGATTTGGTTTGGCTTACATTAGCAAAAGGGATCGAAGTTCAAAATGCCTTGATGTAGAATGCTAATGGAGTTTATTTCCTTAAATTTTCTGTAAAGAAGTGGAAGGAAACAGGTTCCATCTGTAAGATACTCATCTTCTGGCAAGGTCTCCACTCTGAGCCTCGAGATGTTCATAAACAGCTCCTTAGAACCTACTCTCAGATACATAACTGGACAATGGTATTAGAGAAATTATGCTGCAGATCTGGTTCTCAGACAATAAAAAGACGTTTTAAAAGCCTTCTTCTGCACATTTTGAAAAATTGTTAATAGGAGCTTGGGAGCATATTTAATCTCTCTTAAATCTTAAAGACTATAACACTCACGTGTGTTTTTTTTCCTACTTCCTTTTTAAGAGAAAGGTGATGCTGAGCCAGAGAGTCCAGACAATGGCACCTCGAATACATCGTAAGTGTCTTTACTCTTTCTGTTTGCCATAGTGGTTCTTTAATATGCCTGTAACATGAGACAGGGCAAGTATCTTATAGTAGTTATAATAATAATGGAAGGAAGGCTGTGGTTCTCCTCATGATAATGTCTTTTTAAATGCTTCAGAGTGCACATGCATTTGGAGGTCTTTCTTGTGCTTTATTACAGTAAGAATAATCTTGAAAACAAAAATGCTTCTCTTCATAAAGTACAAATATAATAAGATGTGAGGGTACATATTGGTGGGGAGAAGAGAGGGAACTTTGTTTGGAGACTTTCATCATAACTGTTATAAATAATGTAAAACTTCTCACACGTACTGGGAGATACTCTGTCCTACATACCTGTGAAGTACCAGTGTCATTTGAAAAGCCTGCCATCTGCAACCTCACCTTGGAACTATATAAAAAGTATAGTTATAGGTAGCTGTGGAATCTCATGAGTTTGTTGATGTTTTTGAATTAACAAAAGCAGTTTTTAAAAGATTTCTTAAAGGCACTGATAAAACACATGTTCCTCACTCTATGTTTTGCCTTTTTCCTCTCAGTACTCAAGGAATCCTTATGCATTTTAATGATTAATTTCACACAAGATTGATATGCCAGTTTACCACTGAATCACACATGCCCTGATTTATATACCAAAGTTTAAATGAAATAATTCATGAGCTAACAAATTATTTTAGGAATCACTAAAAGGTTTGCCCTTTGAAAAATTTTATTATAACTCTGAGGGGTGACATATGGTTTCTTATTCTATGACAGGTTTGTGAATTCATCTTTATGTGGATCAGCACTCTTATTACTAAACACGTAAAATGCTACTCACTAGCAATCAGAGTTTGTAACATAATATTATTGAGTGTCCTAGTTTTTCTAAGGTATGTTTCTCGGTCTAGAAAAATCCTTTGGATTGCATAGGATGGCTGTATTTCATAAAGTATATGATTTTATGTGCGTCTTCCTTAAGATATTACTCTAAAAGTTTTAAACAGTTTCATTGTTATGATTTTGTTGATATAATAAATATGACTAGTTTAAATGGTTAAAAAATCACTAACTTTTACATTTTTTGCTGCAAAATATAATGGGGAAAGGGTTTTAATGCCATCTGGAGGCATTCTAGAGAACTGAAAAAGGAAGAATCATTTAAAATTTTGGTTCTTTTGAATAATGTTTGAGACTGGGTAAGAATTTATACAACTAGAATGTAAGCTATTTGAGAGTAAGTTATATATTTTTATAAATAATGTTATAAAAGTGCTAATTATTGTAGACATAACAATGTTTAATTCTCATTAACAAAATCATTGTAAAAACAAAGGTACATACATACAAAATATATTGGAAAACTGCCAACTTTTGACATTTAATTTTATAAATTTTAAAATCTCATTCAGTAGACACCACTTTTGTTAATACAGTTTAATGTACTGTTTAAGTTCTTCTTCCATTATGCATTTCTTAAAGTCTATTCTCTAAGAGAATTGGTTTCCATATATCGGTACCTTATGAAAATAAATATATTGCCTAAGAAATTGTTTTAAACATTCTAGAGATTTGAGACCTGTGAAAACTTTGAGCATTGCTCCCACTTTCCTGCCTCTTTACTTAGTCATCAGTCTCACCTGTGTCTTGAACTAGAAATAGCTGACATAAAACTGAGGTTGCATGGATGTCTCTTAAACGTAGAGAACTCTGAACCTGAGCCTCTCAAAGAGCTCTCTAACAGCAGTTCTGTGGTAATGAGGCAGGAGGAGCAGTGTGCAATAAAAAGCAAGGACTCAGAGTGTCTTAGATTTATAAGCATTTACATTCTTTGTGCAGTACCTTATTTGAGCTTTATTTTTTAGGTAGACAGGTATGGCAGGGACAGGCTCATAAAAACCATTCAATTTAAGTTAAAAATAATTGGGGTATTTTGCTTTTTTTGCCCATTTACTATACTGAGGAGTCATTGGATCTTAGGAAACAAAGCAAAGCCATGTGTCAGAATCAAGTAGAAAAATGAGGGTCAAATTATTTGTTAAATGGTAAGTGTATTAGTTTGCTAGGGCTGCAATAACAGATACCACAGACTGGGTGCCTTAAACAAACAAACAAAAAAAGTATAATCTCATAATTCTGGAAGCTGGACATCCAAGAGCAGTCAGTAGGGTTGGTTTCTTCTGTGAAGGAAGGATCTGTTCCAGGCCTGGTGACTCGTTCTATAGGTGGACATCCATCTCCCTGTGTCTCTTCATATTACCTTCCCTCTAAGCATGTCTCTATGTCCAGATTTCCTCTTTTTATAGTAATACCAGTTATACTGAATTAGGGCCTTGTTTAATATGATTACCACTACACAGACCCTGTCTTGAAATGAAGTGACATTCTGAGAGGTTAGGGCTTCAACACCCAAAAGGCCTTGTTTAATATGATTACCACTACACAGACCCTGTCTTGAAATGAAGTGACATTCTGAGAGGTTAGGGCTTCAACATATGAATTGGGGTGGGGAGGGGGATTCAACTCATAACATTAAGGGTCAGAGTAATCAGAATGATTCAGAAGCCAAGTAGGCAGAACCAAGGATGTACAGATGCCAGGAGGTAGAACAGGGGGAGAGAACCTAAGTGAAACATCAAAATGATAAGCTCCATGGGAGCTGAAGGGATGAAGCAGAGCAAAGAGAAAACCATTGGTAACACACACGCAGGCACTAGGAAAGACATCGTTTTCACATTCATGGTCTGGTGGCTCAGACTTGGCTTTAGTAATGCCATACATCCCTCTGTCTGTATAAGTCCATAGCTCTGTGAGTCATTTAATACTATCATATGGGTTTAAATTAAAGTATAAAGTTGGGAGTCTCCAGACAGAGAGCTAATTTCCTGGAAAAGACTCTTTCCTCACTGGAGATGAATTAAGCAAAAGATTAATCATGGTAAGTTTTAGACAGTCATTGCCTGATAGCACAAAGTAATCTGAATAACACCTGAAGATCCCTTCAGGAGATATTATTCAATGATTTTGTGAGTAGTCATAAAGATGAAAAGTGTATTCTTAACACAAAAGAACCGATAAATTTAAATTTCTGTAGAGTACCAGTTATGTTAATGATGGGAGCACTTATATTGGATTAACTTTCCTGCAGATAACTATTATAAACTCTGGACAAAATACTTTTTAAACTATCAGAAGGCAGAAAATGTTGGGAATTTGATCCTTGAAAGAAGCAAATTGGACTGGGTGAGATTTACATTCATACAGCTTCCTCCCTGAGAGTACTGCCCAATCCACATAGAACAACGAGAACTCAAGGAGAAAACCATAATCACACTGGCATGAAGTATCAGAGGATGGAGTTCAGGGATGTGAGAGTGACAAGACAATGTCAAGAGAATGAGAAAGCTGGGGGAAAATGTTTGCAAAAGACATCTGATAAAGAACTGATCTCAAAACAAAGAATTCTTAAACACTCAACAATAAGAAAACAACCCAATTAAAAAGTGGGCCAAAGACATTAACAGACTTCTCAAGAAGAAATACAGATGGCAAATAATCATATGAAAAGATGCTCCACATCATTTGTCATCAGGGAAATGCCAATTAAAACAGTGAAAACCCAGAACACAGACAACACCAAATGCTGGTGAGGACATGGAGCAACAGGAACTCTCATACACTGCTGGTGGGAACACAGAATGTTAGGGCACTTTGGAAAACAGTTTGGCAGTTTCTTACAAAACTAAACACACTACTTGGTATATACCCAAAGTTGCTGAAAACTTATATCCACATAAAAATTTTACCTTGATTTAAAAAATAATAAGTAAAAATAGATTTATAGAAATTTATTTATAAAAATAAAGTTATAGAAATAAATTTATAGAAAAATAAATATTTACCTGACAGCTTTTCTTCCCTATAGTAATAGCAGTTACCATGTTTTGAGCCCTTACATTGACCAGGTACTAGTCTTAACACTTGACATATTTTATCACCTCTAATTCTCACAGAAATCCGGTAATACCTTATTTTACAGGCAAAATAGGCTAATTAAGGTTCCTGCGTTATATAACTTTAAGTGGCAAAGTCAAGATTTGAACCCAGTATTCAGACCCTGGAAGCCAAGCTCTTAACCATTGTCCCATTCTGCTACTATCTCAGAGTTCTTAGGTAGTTTCTCTAGAGACAGTAGTCATTCCGGAAAGAGCAGGTAATTGAAGTAATACCTGAAGAGAAAGAGTAGAACTGAGATCCTGTTGGAAAGTCATCTGCAGTCGAAGAGCTCTAGAAGTAGTGAGCCAATGGAGATTTCCAAAACACTGTGAAGGTCACGGTTTGGCAGGGTCACCATGCTTGCTTAATTCAGATTTTTTCATGGTCAATAAATTTGTTCTCAAGTTAGAGGTCAACAGCATAGGCTTATAGAAATATCCTCAGGGAGGATCCTTCTATATTTGTAGATGAGCCTCAATTGAACAAAGTAACTATAACCTTCAAGAATAAATGGAAGATTTGAAATGGAATTAAACACACAACACTCAACTCCTAGAAGAAAAAAATAAAATAAGGCAGAAGAAAAATGGTTTGTCAGAGGTATATATTGTACAGTAAAAGATTTGGAAATTATTATGAGCTTAAATGGAATTAGAATAACCCATAAAATGTTTTTTCTCCAGTGCTAATACAGTAGTTGAAATTAATCAATAGAAAATGCTCATTACCTCGTAGGCACTCAATAAATAGTTATTATTGCTATCATAACTAAATTCATGATCTATAAAAGATACAAAACAACCCTGCCTTGGCAGTTGGTAGTGATCAGAGTTTATTAGAACTTTAAATCTCTTCTTTTAAAAAAAGTAGAAAACTTAGGGTTAAGAGTGGTAAAAACAGAAGTTTATATAGGTCTTCTATATAAGAAGAAGAAGAAAGGCTGAGTGGTCAGACTGCTCCAAAGATGTCGACCAAAATGAGCACTTCCCCAAGCCTTCTAATGACAGGACCAAAGACAAGGACACATGGTGTTACCTCTCCCAGTGAAAAGTACATATCCTGGGGGTGGTGAAGGAGTTCACCTCCACCACTGACTTCTGCTTTAAAATGTCTTGGAAGACTTGGATGTCATTGAAGGGTGGATCAGAGTGGTCCTAGGTGATGCCCAAAGCTCCTTTACAGGTATATAATGTGCAGCTCCTTGGTGGGTCATTTATAACAATGAAAGGTGAAATATGTTCATGTCAATGAACAGGATTTATCTTCATCAGTTGAGGCTACTATAACAAACTACCATGACCCAGGTAGCTTATAAACAACAGAAGATGATTTCTCATGGTTCTGGAAGCTGAGACATCTAGGATCAAGGCCTCGGCAGATCCAGTGTCTGGTGACAGCCTGCTTTCTGCTTTGCAGTTGTCCATCTTCTCATTGTGTCCTTACATGGCAGAGAGCAGCAAGAGCAGAAGAAAGCTCTCTCGTGTTTCTTCTTGTAAGAGCATTAATTCCATCCATGAGGGTTCCACCCTCATTACCTAATCACTTCCCAAAGTGCCACCTCCTAATAGCATCACATTGGGGGTTAGAGTTTCAACATACGAATTTTGGAGGAAGATAACAGTATTCATAGTCCATAGCAGTATTCACTAAAAATATCTTAGGCCCATTATAGAGCTATCTTAGAAAATGTTAAATAAGGAGGAAAAATATACAGAGGTACAATTATGTACTAAACATATAAAGACACCTATAATTCATGCATGTGCACTTAATAATGTCATACAGACTGATCTGAAGTTAAGAGATCAAAGTCAATTTTAGAACTGTTACCAAGAAAGTTTTTTTTCTCAGGGAAATTTTAAACCTTCCTGATATTTATTTTGGCCACAGAAATCCATGTCTCAAATGATGAACTGTGGCTGCTCTTTTAGTTTATAACGTCTCTGTCCCCAGAGGATTCCTTTCCATGTCTGTTTAAGTAGTTTGCCTTTAGGGCTCCTCAAACCCGCTCAGTGTGGTGAGTGAACAAACTAGACTGAAGGCCTTGTAGAGGTAAGGCTTATTTGATGGTTAGGAAGGAACCCCTTGACCCAGCATTCAGGTACCAATGAGTCCAGATGGGGCTGGGCAAGAAGGTTGAAGAAGAAGAGATGTAAGGAGATTTTTGTCAGTTTTACCCAAGAGGGAAATTAGATACTGCTGTGGTATTGCTTATACTCTCCAATTAAAATATTAAGTGAACCCAAGAATGTGGTTAGAAATTGTGCCATTGTAGAACAGGACCACAAACCTTATCTTCCATGTTCTTACACCAGACTAGAAGGCCCATGGTCCCAGAGATCTAAAAGAGAAGTCAGCAGCAAAACTTGGGGAGTCTGTTCCCCTGTCCCATCTTTGGTTCCCCAGAGACTCATGCTTTCTGTTTCCTCTACACATGCAGCTCATCACAACGTACCTCTCCTCAGGATGTTACCTAAATCAAGGTTTCTCAAAATTTTGTTTTGTAATTTAATGTTTTTTAATGTTAATTGTGATAAATACACATAACATAAAAGTCACCATCTTACCCATTTTAATACGTTCCAAGACCCCCAGTAGGTGCCTGAAACCACGGATAATACCAAACCCTATATATGCTGTGTTTCCTATACACATTATACACACCTTTTCACTTAAAGGAAGCACTTAACAGCTTCTCTTGGGCATATCCAAATTGTCAGCTCCACTGCTCTTTCACGTTGGGACCATTATTAAGTAAAATAAGGGTGGCAGGAACACAAGCACTGCCATACCACGGCACACGATCTGACAAGTGAGACAGCCACTAAGTGACTGACGGGCAGGGAGCATATACGGCCTGGAGACGCTGGGCAAAGGGATGATTCATGTCCTGGCAGGAGAAAGCAGGATGGCAGGAGAATTTATCACACTACTCAGAACAGCACACAAGGTAAAAGTTACAAATTGTGCATTTCTGGAGCTTGCTATTTAATATTTTTGGACTATGGTTGACCACAAGTCACTGAAACTGCAGGCAGCAAAACCACAGGTAGGGGGGACTACTATGCAGTTCAGTAGCATTCAGTGCGTCACACTGTTGTGCAGCCATCACAACCGTACCAACTCTTTTCATCTCCCCAAACTGAAGCTCTGTGCCCATTAATATGCCAAGTTAATCAATTGCCATAGCAAATAACTCCCCATTTTCCCCTCTCCTCAGCCCCTGACAACCACCATTCTATTGATTCTTTCTGTTCCTATGATTTTGACGACTCGGTACCTCAAAGAAGTGGAATGTTAACAGTATTTGCACCTTTGTGACTGGATTATTTCACTTAGCAAAAGTTTTCAGGGTTCATCCATGTTGTAGCATGTGTTAGAATTTCCTTCCTTTTAGAAAAGGAATTTCCTTTTTAAGGATTTTCTTTTCTTATTAATTTTTTATTTAATTATTTAGAGAGAGAGGGGAAAAGTGAGAAAGAGAGAAACATCAATGTGTTGTTCCACTTATTTATGCATTCATTGGTTGATTCTTGTATGAGCCCTGACTAGGGATTGAACCTACAACATTGGCATAAGGGGACAATGCTCTAACCAAGTGAGCTACCTGGCCAGGGCCAGGAATTTCCTTCTTTAAAGCTGATTGATATTCCCTTGTGTGTGGGTATGTTTGTTTATTCATCTGTATATGGCACTTGAGTTGCTTCTGCTTTTGGCTGTTGTGAATAATGCTACTTAGAAACATGAGTGTGCAAATATCTCTTTGAGTCCCTACTCTCAGTTATTTTAGATATATATTCATCTCAAGCTATTTGAACATAACCTGTACAATCAAAATCACATTTTACATCATATCCTACAAGGGTATATGTACTGAAGCTGGTGTCACAATACAAGTACCAACCCTTACTCTGACACTTTCCATTCTTGTGTAATATTTTTAAATGCAGGTCATATCACAGAAATTCACTTTTCTCAGCCCATAGTCACAGAATGCAATAGTTACTGACTAACTAACAAGACAGTTTGTTCCAAGGAAGGAAGAAGGCAGTGACATTAGTGAGCCCTACTGTGTTCTAGCCCTGGCTGAGTCACTATGTAAAGGATCTTCTCAGTCCCCCTGAGAGCCTAGTTCTCCCCTCCCCATTTTACAGATGAAGAAACCAAGGCTGAAAGGGGATAAGAAGTTTGCCCAAAGACTTGTACCCAGTGAATCTGTTTTCACTCAGATCTGCCCCCTAATCTGTACATGATGTGACTAGGGTACGTGGCGCCCTACAGTCTTCCCCTCAGAAGACTCAGGCAAGCATTCTAACAGGACTGAGGCAGGCTTTAATCCAAAGGACTGCCAATTCAGAAAATTTTAGGACCCATTCAAAGGCTTAAGAAGTTGGTATTTGGGGAGTACGTCATGCAAGAAGGTAGTTATTCAGTGACCCCTAATTAGACCACATAAGCAACTGCTCCCTTTAATAAATGGTTAAGGTGTCAGATAGAGTCTCTACAGGTGAGTTAAGCACCTTTGTAATCAGTGACCTCTTCATTCCACAGAGATATTAATGAATATACTGTAGCTACTCTATATTCACTGTGGCTTTGACAGATGGCAACATTTTTCTGAGGAGTCACTGGGGCTGTGAAAAAGTGTGATAAATCAACAGACATTACCATATTCATTGATTGCAGTAGGTAATCAATAAATATTGTCTGATATTAACAGACTGCGTATACTTCCTTCAAATGTTTGCTTTCATGTAGCTTCTTCATGCTCTTATATGTAAGCCTTACCCAGAATTTAGAACAGAATCCTTATGCAACAAGAATTACTGGTATGAATGAATGAATGAATTAATGAGTACAGAATAACATAGCATGGTTGAAGAACACTTGTGCATTTTATTGTATCTTTTTCAGAAATACCATTAGCTAATTTGTTCTTTCTCAGCTACAGATTTTAACTGAGATGTAAACCTCCAAAACGTGGAGCTTATAAACTTACAGACTGAAATCCCTCCCTTCCCCCGACTGCCCAGATCACAGACTCTCTTTGCACCCCATGCTCATCTCTTCCCAGGCATGACACTTCATGCATCTGTTGCCTGCTTTGTGTCAGGCACTTGAGTAAACACGGTGTCTTATGTAATTCTCACAACAACCCACTGAGGTATATTATTACATTATTGCATCTTATTTTACAAAAGAGAAAGTCAAGATCACAGAGAAGTATGTGGCTTATGGAGGTTTCAGCTGGCAGAGCTGACATTCCGTCCAGGTCGGCTCCAGAGCCACTTAGTGACAGCCCTTTAGGTCTGTGGCCTTGTGTAGAGGGCCACAGACCTGAAGAAGTGGAAGGGATAGTAAAGAAAAAATCCTGTTTCTGAACAAAGAGCTGGTATAGCCCTAAAAAGCCCTTAATATCTGCATTCAATCCATATTTTTGAGATTGTGGCCCAAAGAGCCTGTAAGGCAGCTTGGAGAAGGAGGTGGAAGGATACCTGGTCACAGACAGTGAGTAAAGGTGGCTTGCTGCGCAGTGGTGGAGGTCGTGGAAATAGCGGGGGCTGGAGTCTGAATTCATCTGACGAGCCAGTAGCTGGCAGAAATAAAAGGACAGCTCTGCAGCCTGGCCTACCTGTTCACCTCAGAGGGCCTTCAGCAGTTGGCGTAGGATGTTGTGGTGAAACAGTGCTCACATGATCCCACCAAAGCATGGAAAGTATGTAAGCCTCTGCCCACACCATTCTACTGCAGAGAATTCCACTCCACTTTTAGCTTCCTACATGACTGAGATATACAAAGAGACAGGGCACCAAGGGATAATGAGCAGCTGACCAAACTTGCACACACGCACCTTTCTACCTTGAAATGGCATTCCTGTTTTAAAAATGAGGATTCTGTGGGAGTTAAGGCATTTCTGTAAAACAGTACCAGTGTCGATACATATATGATTAAGAGCTAACAAATACTGTGCACTAACTGTATGCCAGACTGTGTACTAAACTCTTCGTAAACATAGGATCACTATATAATATGAAGTAACAGTTATGCAGGGACAACGGGTGTAAACTAAAAACCCTGTAGGATGAAACAAGTCTTTGAATCCTCACAGCAACTCGAGGAAGTAGACAACGTTAAAATCTCCCCTTTTATAGATAAAGAAACCAAGGCTCACACAGGGAGCGTGGCCAAGCCAGGATATCGCCCCAGAGGCGTCTGACTTGAAAGCCCTCTTTCTCCGACACTGCCTCAGACTACAGACACCTGAGCTGTGCCGTTGCGTGGATCCAGCACTGCTGGACGCCACTGCTGGTTCAGAACACAGACAAAGGAAGTTCAAAGTGGCCAGATGGCAGCAAACCCAGTGACCGGGGACCATTTCATTTGAAAGTCTGTTTAACCCTGAAGCTGGAGGACTGAATTCGATGAGTTGGCTTTTAGGGATGAGAAGAGACTGGTTTGCTTTTGGAGTTTTATAAAACAGAGAATAATCAGCAGGTGAAACAAGAAAAACCACCGATGTTGGGCAGAACTGTCAACCATGTAGCTTCACTCCTTGAAACAATATGATGCTAATTTCATAAAACTCTACAAGTTGCATACTTTGAAAATACAAAGATTTTTAATGAATAAATACATAAAATATTGTTATTCACGATTTTGAAAAAATATGTTTTTCATTTGATCACCAAGAAAAATATCTTTCTTTTCATGAACCAATTGTAAAAATGGGGAGAGTCTCTCATTTTGTGTTTTGCTTTCCAGTTGGCAGTTTGGGTTCAGTCAATGAATTTACTGAGCATTTACTATATGCCAGGCACTACTCTAAGCATTTTACTTATATCATTCTCACAGCTTTCTGGAATGGTTATCCCCATTTACAGATAAGAGAAATGACGCACAGAGAGGGTAAGGAACTTGCCCAGAGTCATACAGCTCATAAAAGACAGAGCTGGGAATTGAGCTCAGTTTGACTCCTGAGACGATGCTTTTACCCACACTTCCATACAGCCTCCATTTTGGCTCTTAGACTTCAAAACCTTCAAAATACTGATTATTAACATGTCTCTGAATAAGAGAATAGCATTCCCAAATTATGTGTCAACCCTGAGTATACATAAGATGCTGGAAAATACACTTGAATTCATGATTAATGTAATTAAGATCTTTCTTATCTTTAAATGTCTAGAGCTTACCAGCATTTTTATCTGCTTTTTCAGAATGTCCAAGAAGAGATCATCATTTTATTACATTTGAATTCTATTTTTTCTAATAATTACTGTTACTAATTGTGCTAAATCTCCTCAGGCTGAGAAGCGTAGAGAGAAAACTCAGTGCCTTTGAAAATACTAAATTTGATGTTCAAATTTTGAAGAAAAATGATCAATTAAAATAAATATTTGTATGATTTTGTTGCTGATCTAAATCCCATGTTGTTTGGGGGATCAATTTTGCAAGTTCTAGACCAGGTGATACGCCTGAGACCGGAAACCCTAGTGAACTTCTTCAATGTCGGAATGCAGTAGGCTCTGTGCAGCTTTTCGTAAACTTGATGGGCCAAAAAATAAACTAAAGTAATGCCTTAGAGAAGGTTACACCTAGACAAAAAGCATTCAGAAGGATGGGAGTGGAAATTTCTGTTCTTCCAGGAGTTGTAAATGGATGTCTTTGTTGTTTTTTTTATCCTTTCTGTTTAACTTTCAAACTAGGATTGCCAAATAAAATATAAGACACCCAGTTAAATTTGAATTTCAGATTAACAAGGAATAATTTTTTTAGCGTAGGTCTGTCCATGCACTATTTGGGAATAATTATTTAGTTGTAAGTATGTCTTTTTAAATTAAGTATGTTATTGTTGTTCTATTACAGTTGTCGCCAGTTTTCCCCCTTTGCTCCCCTCTGCCCAGCCCACCCCCTGCTCCCACAGTCAGTCCTCATCCTGTTGTCCATGTGTGTCTTATGCAATAATTGGGCAATACTTACAATAAAAAAGATTACTTGTTTTTTACCTGAAATTCAAATTTAAATGGACATTCTAAATTTTTTATTTGCTATATCTAGCAACCCTACCAAACACCACATACAGCATAGGTCCAACTAGACTTTAATTTAAGTCCATAATTTATTGAGGAATAGAAGATAGACAAGGTGAAGAAGGGAGAAAAATGAAAAGGAAGAAGAGATAAGGTAATACAAGGAAAGAGAGAGAGACAGAGGGAGAAAATGAATTCTGGCAATATGCCAAGTAAAACAACTAACATTTTGCAAGAAAGAAATCCTAAAACTGAGATCATGGGATGGAAGAAAGTTTGTTTCACAGACTCCAGCCTGAACATTAGCCAAAAAAAGAAAGGCATCCTATTAACATCTGAATACCAGAGCTCTTCTAGGAATGGAAAGTTTTGGAGCTTACAGATTCTTAGTGTCCAGCTTTGTTAGAATACCACAATTCTTTATTAATTGCAGGGAGGATTTTGGTTTTGCAGTGAGATGCTTCAGTAATTCAGTACCAAAAGAAGCTAACTAACTTCAGTTTGTTACTAAGACGCGTTTGAAACTTTCTGGATAATGTTTTGTCTCTTTGTTTTGCACTGAAATGCCAAAAATTATCAGATACCTGATATGGAGAAGAATTTACCTCTGTTTAAAAATCACACAGTTCTGCTCTGAAACGTGAATGTGGAATTTTTTTTTAAATTAGAAAATATTAACTAACAAGTTCAAGGCCAATTTTTTTCTTTAATCTCTAATCAGAAAAACTACTGTAAGCAAGAAACCTCTTGCCTCAATCTGGACATGTCACAGATGTGACACTTCTGTGGGAGATGGCTTTTTAACTGTGGAGGGGAGAAAATAACCTTTGGAAATTTTAGGATGTTATTACAAGCAAGTTTACTAGTTTTTGACTTACTGAGCCACAGCTGGAGCCAGCCTTCATCAGGGTAAGAATATTTCCGTATTACTGTTTTATCTTTCATATTTCAACTGCAGGATTATTACTGTTTGGGGAATAGGGCCTTTGAACTTGTACTGTCTGTTCAGTGTGCAAATGGAATGTCCTGTTAAAGGGAAGAGGACGGACAGTTTCCTTCTCAGAAGATCATTGGGGCACCTGGAGCAGGAATTGGATTGTACTGTCATTTTGGATAAAAAAAAAAATTTGGATTTTCTTTGAGAGTCATTTAAAGGGCTGGGGATACATCTTACCTGAAAGCCACACAAGTAAGGCTCTCAGTTCTGTAGTTGTATTGTTGTTGCTGCTTTAAAAAAAAATGACCTAACAGTGCAAGGAAATTTCTTATCAAATTAATTATGAATCTGCCTGAAAATATCTTCTTTAATATTTGTGAAATATGAGCAATCGTTGCATTTGCCATCATCTTTTCTTCATCCTACATCTTACTGTGTGTGTGTGTGTTTTTTAAATAAAGTACACTGGCAGTTAGTTCAGGGAAAGAACAGTGTTTTTCTGTATGCTTTCCTTAAAGAGGCTTCAGAAAATTCTCAAGCCAGTCTCTCTGCAAAGAGCCAGAGATGGCATCCACACAGGCCTGGCTGCCTGCAGGCATGCACAGAGAAGCTGCAGGGAAACACGTCAGTCAACTTGTGATAGGCAAGTTAGAAGTAGGTGTTGTTTGATTAGAGAAATAGCTAAAGGAATTGTCAGGTGACATAAATAACAGGTAACCAATCAGGATGGTGAATTTCAGTATCCTCTCCAACTAGTTTATTTTTTAATACAATTTCCTCACCGTGATTCTTAACGGTATGCACAACAGACCGTCTGGGGAGCTTTTTAAAATATTAACAGCTCTACTCTACAGAGTATTGGTCAATTAGTGCCTGCCCCCATGTTTCTGATAAACGTCCGTGGTTTGAAAACCATACTCAGGAGGTTCCAAAAACAAGCTACCCATCAGAATCACTGAGGAGTCTTTAAAATGCAGCTTCCTGGGCTCCCTCCACAGAGATTCTGATTCACTATGTCTGGGCTTGGGCCTAGGAATCTGTATTTTTGGAAAATTTCCCAGTTAATTTTGATGATTAGTCAGAATCGGAAACCACCTTTGCCCTAACTGAATCACATTAATTTCAGCAAAGGGGCATGGGTTGGTTTAAAAGAAAAATAATTTAGTCTGGTATACAGGGCCTTGGGAGCAGCTTCCTCCATTTCCATTGTTTTCACCTGAACTTCCTCCTAGTTCATCCTATCTGCTTCTCTTCCACCTCAGAAGTGCCTGATTCTCTTGTTCGCTGCCCCTGAACTCACCTGTTCCACCCTCCTTCTCCAGACCTATCTTGTTCTTTTCTTGGATACACTTCCTGCCTGAGCCTATAACATGCTCATATTTTCTCAAACAAAACAAAACAGCCACATCTATCAACCATTGTAGCCATTGAGCGAGCTCTCTATATCATTCCTTTAAACTCTCGTAGGCCCACCATCCTGGCCACTGTCTACTACCGCTGGTTTCTGGCATCTGTACTTAGAGGCCATCAAGACCTTTTGTCACTGGGCCAAACCAAGGGATGGTTCTTTCCCAGTCCTTAACTTCCTGATGTCTTTGCAGCCTCCGACCTGTTGATCATACCTTCTTTGAACCATTGATTCTTTATCTGCCTCCTTGTTGCATTTTCTTGGTTTTCTTATGAGGGTTCAGTCTTTGGTCTCTTTCTTTTTCTCTAGATCCTTCTCATGGTGATCTCATCCATTCCCCTATCTCAATCTAGATGCCTTCCAGATGGAGATCCCTAATTCATGATTTCCTTGAGCTCCTAACCAGTCTTTCCAACCATCCACTCAGACCTAAAATCCTACACATCCAGCATCTCACATTTCTCTTCATCTCCCTCAGCCCTCCCAGCTTTTTCTCTTATACTACCTACTTTTGCCAAAGATGTTACCCAGACTCAAAACCATGGATTCTCTTCCCTTTCTTGGCCTCCAAATTCAGCCACTTGCTATATCCTATCAGTCTATTTCTTAAAGTTCCTATAGCTTCTCCTATAATTCTATTTCTTAAAGTTCCTGTGGCTACATGTTAGTTCAGGCCTTCCCTGTTTCATTCCCTGCCCTCTGTAGAAGCCCGATTTTCCTGCCAGCAGTGTCTTCATTCCATCCACGTGATGCTGCCAGATTTAGTCATTTAAAGTGCAGTTCTGCTCATGCCATTTCTCTGCTCTGAAATGTTTGATAACTTTGTACTACCAAAACTTAAGTTCAGATTTCAAGCCTGGACTTAAGGATCTTTTGGTATCTGCCCCATTTATTTTTCTATCTGCATCTTCCACTTCCTGCCCTCAGCCCCCACATACCCAAAGCACCATCCAAGCTGATAAGTTTGCTATTTCTCTATCATGCCCTGAGATTTTTCTTCTTTATGCCTTTGTTCATGCCATTCTGTCTGCTCAGTGCACTTTCTCCTACTTCACCTGTGAGAGTTTCTCATGATTCTCACATGAGATCCTCCCCTATTTCTTCTGTGAGAAGGATACTCAGTTTCAAGGTCCAGCTCAGTTTCCACTTCTACCATCATACCAAATATATTCAGTACCCGATTTTGTCTCTAATATATTTAATCATAATATAATGAATATATTAGTAATAAATATGTGACAAGCATATAAAATCACTACAAAATGGAAATTCACCTTAGTTATTTCCTGAACATTTTGAAATGTGGGTTAGCCAAGTATAGTAGTAGTACACTGACGTAGGAACACAATACATCCCATGATCCAGAACTGTGTACTTTCATCCACTAAGTAAATGATCCAGGGGCTAGGAAAGCAACTGAGGGAAGGAAGCATAATTAGTTGATTATTGGTTTTAAATTTCAAAATTTAGAGATAGTATAGGAACCAAATCCTAAAAGTGGAGTGGCTCTCCATGGGGGAAACCATACCTTCCAATATCCAGTACTTCATCTTCCCAATTATAGTCACAGATATGATACTACAAATTGATGCTTATATTCTGCCTAGGGTTTTTGTCTTACATCTGAAGTCTGAGGCGTAGTAGATGATTATAGTCTTATGTTTCTTTAAGGTACACCCATGGGCATAGTAGAGAGTGTGTTATATGGGATTCCTGCAGGCCTGGTGTCTGTACCAAGGGGGTATTACTGGATGAAGGAATGGCTCTGAGACCTCAAGGTCACACCAGAAGTTCAGGAACTGACAGGCAGGACTTGCAGATTTTAGACTCAAATTTCCAAAACTCTATTATTACCCCAGGTAAGCTGTTGAAGATAGTTTTCACAGTGGAGAGGATAAAGGGACTTAAAAATGGAGGTAAAGTTTCTATACTTCACTCAAAGTGGATACTAGTAGGCTGTGATAAGTAATTGATGTGTATGACAATACTCAGAGGAATGCCTAAGAAAACTATTCAAAACAGTGCACTCAAAGACATAAATAAATCAAAGTGGAACTCTAAAAAATGTTTAATCCATATGAAGGCAAGAAAAAAGAAATGAGAAACAAAGAGTAAAAAACAGAAACAGTGAATAATATGGCAGACTTAAACCCTATCAATAAATATATTTACCATAAATGGTCTACATATAGTAATTAAGAGACAGAGTTTGGAAGAGTGAATTTTTTAAAAATTATCCAACTATTTCCTTGGGTCTATAAGACTACAAGAAACTCACAGTCTACAAGAAACTCACTTGAAATATAATGATATAAGTAGGTTAAAAGTGAAAATACTAGAAAAGTACACCATGCAAACATTAATTTAAAAATCAGGAGTCACTATATTAATATTTATAAAGTAGATTTCATAGCAAGAAGAGAGTTACTAAGGACAGACAGGGAAGTTATATAAGGATAAATGATCAATCCATCAAGAAAGTATATTAGTCTGAAATGTATATGTTAAAAAAAAACAGCACTTCAAAGTGCATAAAGCAAAAACTGGTAGAGCTGGAAAGATAAATAGACAGATTTACAATTATATTGAGTAACTTCAAAATTCCACCCTCAGCAATTAACAGACTACTAGACAGGAAATCAGCAAGGATATAAAGAAACAGAACAATACCATCAAAAAAACAGGATCTGATTGACATTAATAGAACACTGTGTCCAACAACAGTAGAATCCACATTCTTTCTCTTTTTAAGATCTTATTTATTTTTAGAGAGAGGAGGAGAAAAATATCCATGTGCAAGAGAAACATCTATTGGTTACCTCTTGCATGCCCACTACCAGGTACCTGGCCCAAAACTCAGGCATGAGTCCTGACCAGAAATCCAACCTGCAGCCTTTAGGTTTGTAGGATAATGCCCAACCCACTGAGCCACACCAGCCAGGGAAGAATCCACATTCTTTTCAAGTACCCATGGAACATTCAAGATAAACCTTATTCTGGGTCATAAAACAAACCTTGACAAATTTAAAAGAATTGAAATCATATACAATATATTCTCTGACCATACCAGAATCAAACTAAAAAATCAAAAATAAAAAGAAAATAGGAAAATCCCCAAACTCTTGGAAATTAAACACCATACTTCTAAATAACCTATAAGCCAGGAAGGAAATTTATAATATACATAGAAATGAATGAAAATGAAAATACAACATATGAAAATGTGTGGGATACAGCTAAAGCAGCACTGAGGTGGGAATTTACAGCACTAAATGCTTATATTAAAATGGAAATAGATCTCAAATCAATTAAGTCAGGCCTCAAGAAAATAAAAAAAGTACAAAATAAACAAAGTAAGAAAGGAAAATAATAAAAGATAGAAAGCAATGAAATTGAAAACAATAGAGAAAATCAACAAAAGCTGATTTTTGAAGAAATTAATAAAATTCTAGCAAGATTGACAATAACCAGAGGGAAAACACAAATAACCAATATCAGAAATGAAACAAGGGATATTGCTACAGACCCTGCAGGGGTCAAAAGGGTAATGTAATCCTGTGAACAACTCTACACACATAAATTTGACAACTTGTATGAAATGGACCAATTACTTGAGCACCACAGTGAGCAAAACTCATCCAAGTTGAAACGGTTAACCTGAGTAGCCCTTATAACTATTTTTTTAAAATTTACTTTGTAATTTCAAATTCCACCCCCCCACACACAAAAAAAATATAAATCTCTAGGCACAGGTGGTTTCATTGGAGAATTTTATCATATATCTAATGAAGAATTAACATTAATTTTACATAGTCTTTTCCAGAAAAAAGGGGAAGGTGGGATTTGAGGGAGAGAACACTTCCCAAATCACATGAGGCCAGTATTACCTTGATACCAAGACCAGACAAAGACAAAAAAGGAAGGAAGGGAGGAAAAGAGAGAGGGAGGAAATTACAGGCCAATAGCTCCTAGTAATTTAGACATTAAAAAGTTTTTCTAGAGACATTGAAATAAAGAACAAACTGACAGTAACCAGAGGGGACATGGGAAGGGATAATGGGGAAAGGAGGTAAGAGTTGTCAAGGCACATGTACAAAGGACACATGAACAAAGCCAAAAGGGGTTAGGATCGAGGATTGGAGGTAGGGATGGCTGGGGGCAGTGGTGGGGGGAAATGGAGACAACTGTACTTGAACATCAATTTTTAAAAAAGGAAAAAAAAGTTTCCAAGCAATGTATTACAGAATTGTACACCTGAAACCTATATAATTTTGGGGGGTCAAGTATTTTGTAGAATGTCAACTTAAGTTTATCAGTTTTGTTTTGTTTTTTAATGTATTTTATTGACTATGCTATCACAGTTGTCCCATTTTCCCCCCATCATTCCCCTCTGCCCTGCATACACCCTCCCACCCACATTCCCCACCTTTAGTTCATGTCCATGGGTCTTTGGCTTCTACATTTCCTGTACTATTCTTGCCCTCCCCCTGTCTATTTTCTACCTACCATTTATGCTACTTATTCTCTGTACCTTTACCCCATCTCTCCGCCTCCCACTCCCCTGTTGCTAACCCTCCATGTGATCTCCATTTCTGTGGTTCTGTTCCTCTTCTAGTTGTTTGCTTATTTTGCTTTTGTTTTTGTTTTAGGTGTGGCTGTTAATAACTGTGAATTTGCTGTTCATATTTTTTATCTTCTTTTGCTTAGATAAATCCCTTTAACATTTCATATAACAAGGACTTGGTGATGATGAACTCCTTTAACTTGACCTTATCTGGGAAGCACTTTATCTGCCCTTCCATTCTAAATGAAAGCTTTGCTGGATAGAGTAATTTTGGATGTAGGTTCTTGCCTTTCATGACTTGGAATACTTTGCAGCCCCTTCTTTCCTATAAGGTCTCTTTTGAGAAATCAACTGAGTCTTATGAGAACTCCTTTGTAGGTAACTGTCTCCTTTTCTCTTGCTGCTTCTAGGATTCTCTGTTATTTTTAGTCTTGGGTAATATAATGATGTGCCTTAGTATGTTCCTCCTTGGGTCCACCTTCTTTGGGACTCTCTGAGCTTCCTGAACTTCCTAGAAGTCTATTTCCTTTGCCAGATTGGGGACGTTCTCCTTTATTATTTGTTCAAATAACTTTTCCACTTGTTGCTCTTCCTCTTCCCCTTCTGGTACCCCTACAATTCAGATGTTGGAACATTTAAAGATGTCCTGGAGGTTCCTAATTGTCTCCTCATTTTTTTGAATTCTTGTTTCTTCATTCTTTTCTGGTTGGATGTTTCTTTCTTCCTTCTGGTCTACACCGTTGATTTGAGTCCTGGTTTCCTTCCCATCACTTTTGCTTCCCTGTACGTTTTCCTTTATTTTACTTAGTGTAGTCTTCATTTTTTCATCTAATTTGTGACCAAATTTAACCAGTTCTGTGAGCATCCTGATTACCAGTGTTTTGAACTGTGCCTCTGATAGGTTGGCTATCTCTTCATTGCTTAGTTGTATTTTTTCTGGAGCTTTAATCTGTTCTTTCATTTGGGCCATTTTTTTTTTTGTCTTGATACATTTGTTATGTAGTGAGGGGCGGAGCCAGGTGTTCATCCAGATGGGGCAACCTAAGTTGCTGTGCTGTGACACTGTATATGGGGGCAAGGTCCGAGAAGGAACAGTCGCATTTTCTCTGCCCTCTGCCAGATTCAGTCACTTCCTCCACTACCCACAAGCAAATTGGGCCTTTCTGGTGCTGATTTTGGGTGGGTGGGCTTGTGTATGTTCTAGGACCCTGTGGGTCTCACCAACAAACTCTCCTGTGAGGCTGGGAGTTTTTCCCGTTGCTGCCTCAACCCCCACAGATGTTTTCAATCAGTGGTTTGAGGTTCTATTTCCCAGCTCTGGAGCCCTTGGTTGCTTGCTTTGTTTCGCTCTCCAATTGTTTCTCCTGGTTTATCTGCACGCAAATGTGGGACCACCCAGTCCGCCAGCCACCACCTCTCCAGGTCCGCAGGCCGCTGCCGCCTTGCCTTGAGTCATCTCTACCCAGCTGCCCATCTCCACCCCTCCTACCGGTTGCGATGAGTGTTTAACTCCGTGGTTGTCAGATTCCCATACAGTTCAATTTTCTGTCAGTTCTGGTTGTTTTTGTTTTTAAATTGTTGTTGTCCTTCTTTGGGTTGTGTGAGGAGGCACAACGTGTTTACCTACGCCTCCATCTTGGCCGGAAGTCTGATCATCGAAACCTATATAATTTTATTAACCAATGTCACTTCAATAAATTCAATAAAAAAGAAAAAGAAAAAAATAAAAACATTTACAAGATTTTTTTTAATTTTCAAGAAAATTTTAACAAGTTGTATTATTCTTATATATACAGGTGGGACAGAAAAAAGGTTTATAGTTGTGAGTACATAAACACAGGGTTTATTATATTATTATTTATTAATTATTGCATTATTTTCCATATGAACAACTTTAAACCTACTTTTTTCCCCACCCATATATAAACAAATTATACACTGACCAACTGGAATTTATTCTGGGTTGCAAGGCTGATTCAATATTTGAAAATCAACCAATGTTGTCTTTATAAACAGGCTGAAAAAGAAAAGGCACTGAGTATATCAGTTTATGCAGATAAAGCTTTTGACAAATTTCAACAATGATTCATTACAAAAGCCCTCAGTACACTAGAAATAGAAGGGAACTTTCTCAACCTGATAAAGAGCATCTGCGGAGTTCTTACAGCTAACAGCTAACATCATACTTAATAGTGAAAGAGGACATGCTTTCCCTCTAAGATGGAGAGCAAAGTGAGGATGTTCACTGTTACCACTCCTATTCAGTGTAGCACTAGAAGTTCTAGCCACTGCAATATGACAAGAAAAGGAAATGGAAGGCATAAATATTGGAAAAGAGGAAATAAAACTGTCTCTATTTGGAGACATCATGCTTGTGTATGTGGAAAATCCCAAAGAACCTACAAAATATGAAAATAAATGAGTGCTGTAGGATTATAGGATACAAGATCAACACACAAAAATCAATTGCATTTCTATATATTGACAAGTGGAAACAAAAATAAAAAATATACTATTTATAATCGCTTCAAAGGAAATTAAATACTTAGGTGTGAATCTAACAAAATGTGTGCAGTGTCTCTGTGATAAAGAGTACAAAATAACTGATGTCTAAATGCCTAAACTATTCTCATTTGATGTCTACTAATGCATGTCTATCAGCACTGTGGAGCAGTCACTCCTTGCAGAGAGTGCTAACTCTGATCAATAGTAAGCCTTGAAAATTGTTGGGTAAATACGTAAAATGTCAAGTGCTTTAATGGATACGAATTATTGGCAACATCTATACTGATGTAAAAGTTTTCCAGTGTCTCAATATCAAAAACCCAAGAATGACATATCCCGAAGTGATTCACAGTGCTTGGATCTTTCCACGTGTGTAGTCAGCCGGGATTAACACCCTTAGAGTTGAGACTGAGGTAGAATTTCCAAATGCTGCAAATATTATGTGACAGCCACCCAGCCCCAATGCTGGGCAGTTCTGAGTCACAAGCAAACTCTTGCACAGTCAGCTCACTGAATTGATTCCCAGTTTGTTTCCAGCGCACCTTCATTAGTGGTGTTAGAAAACATGTAGGTCCTAGGGGCAGGGTTATGAGCTTTAAAAAACACAACTAAGCTGCTGAAACAGAAGTCCAAAGGCATGAATAAGAGATACCTGGCTAGAGATTGTTGCGTAGATTACATTAGAGTTTTTAAATGGGGAAGAAGTTTAGAGAGGGTCTGGTTCTTAAAACTTTGGGAGAGGTCCAGGAATAACATAGCACTCCACCATTGCCCAACCCTGCAGATGATACACACTTGGAATTCTATTTTGAACAGTCAAGGGATATTCGGACAGGTTTTAGAGAAAGAAAAACAGATACAGACATCATAAAACATCATAGATGGGACATTGTGGCACAGGTGGTAGAGAGACTGGCAGCATGCAAATTCATAAGGTTAGGATTTTCTTTTACTATCTTATTTATGTTCATAAGACAATGATTTTCAAAGCACTCTCTCCTTTATCACATTGTGTTTTCTTCAGTAACAACCTGTGAAGAAGGCAGACTTGGTTTTGTTATTCCTATTTTAAAGAAACCACAAGGAAATTCATGGCTAAGTGTTTAACATCAGAACCAGGAGGAGAATTCAGATCCTCAGATCTACTGATTCTCAGCTCTGAAACCCCCGCAGAGCTTTCAGACCCAGAAAGGAGTTGTTAGGGCCTGCGTCTTTAGTAGGACTTATTTTTCTCTAGTCCTATCCAGGGACCTTTCTGGAAGAGCAAAATGCCTTCCTTATTTAAAACTAAGATTAGCCTTTCCAGTGGAAGTGTGTACACAAACCTAACTCATCATCTTGCTAAACGTATCTTCCTTACTACTTTGCTCTATGATCTGAAACTTGCATTTTTTTTTCTCTGAAAAAACTTCGGGCTCTTGACAGTTGGTCTTAGGGTTGGAAAGTCTTTTTCAGGATAGGAGATATCCTCAGTGTAAAACACACACACACACTAACACTAACTACTCCTCACACTTAGAGCAGGGATGGGCAGAAGGCCATCCCATTCCACCTGCAGCACCCCCAGCTGAGGGGTAGCAGGACTCCTCACAGCATTGATCCTAACTTGTGAAACAACCCCTCACCAGCTTTCTAATCTCCCCTTATGAAGAACCAGGTGAACTTTTTTTTCTTGGAGTGGGAAGAAAAGTTGGGTTAAGAGTCCTGATGTCGACTTCCGTCCAAGATGGAGGTTTAGGTAGATAAACTGTACCTCCTCACACAACCAAAAGAAGGACAGCAACAAATTTAAAAACAACCGGAAAAATTGAACTTTGTGGAAGTCTGACCACCAAGGAATTAAAGAAGAAATATTCACCCAGTAGGAGGGGTGGAGATGGGAAGCCAGGGCAGAGAGGACTCACAGCAAGGCTGCAGCTGGAAGAATGGAAGGGGCAGGGCTGTGGCTGGTGGAGCCGGCAGTCCCACATTTGCATGCAGATAAACCGAGAGGAAAAACTGAGGAGTGAGAAAGACCATATAACCCAGGATTCCAGTGCAGGGAAATGAAGCCTCAAAACCTCTGACTGAAAAAACTTGTGGGAGTTGAGGCAGCAGGAGAAGCTCCAAGCCTCACAGCACATTTCACTGGGGAGACCCACAGGGTCCTAGAACGTATGCAGAACCAACCCCTGGAATCAGCACCAGAAGGGTCCAATTTGCTTGTGGGTAGACTGAAAGCTGATGAGGAGCCGAGTAAGTGGTATTATTCCCTCTTGGACCCCTCCCCCACATACCGTGCCACAGTACAGAGACGCAGTTTGTCCCACCCTGGTGAATACCTAAGGCTCTGCCCCTTACAACATAACAGGTGTGCCTAGACAAAAAAAAAAATGAGGTCCAAATGAAAGAACAGATCAAAGGTCCAGAGAAAATTCAACTAAACAGTGAAGAGATAATTATTCTATCAGATGCACAGTTCAAAACGCTAGTAATCAGGATGCTCACAGAAATGGTTGAGTATGGTCGAAAAATAGAGGAAGAAGTAAAGGCTATGCAAAGTGAAATAAAGGAAAGTGTACAGGGAACCAACAATAAAGGGAAAGAAACCAGGACTCAAATCAATAGTTTGGACCAGAAGGAAGAAATAAACTTTCAATCAAAACAAAATGAAGAAACAAGAATTCAGAAAAATGAGGAGAGGCTTAGGAACCTCTGAGACAACTTTAAACATTCCAACATCCAAATCATAGGGGTGCCAGAAGGAGAAGAAGAGCAAGAAATTGAAAACTTATTTGAAAACATAATGAAGGAGAACCTCCCCAATCTGGCAAAGGAAATATACTTCTAAGAAGTCCAGGAAGCTCAGAGTCCCAAAGAAGTTGGACCCTAGGAGGAACACACCAAGGCATATCATCATTAAGTTACCCAAGATGAAAGATAAGGAGAGAATCTTCAAAGCAGCAAGAGAAAAGGAGACAGTTACCTACAAAGGAGGTCTCATAAGACTATTGGCTGACTTCTCAAAAGAAACCTTGCAGACAAGAAGGGACTGGAAAGAAGTATTCCAAGTCATGAAGGGCAAGGACCTGCATCCAAGAATACTCTATCCAGCAAAGCTATCATTTAGAATGGAAGGGCAGATAAAGTGCTTCTCAGATAAGGTCAAGTTAAAGGAGTTCATCATCACCAAGCCCTTGTTACATGAAACGTTAAAGGGGTGTATCTAAGAAAAAGAAGATAAAAAATACAAACAGTAAAATGACAAAAAACTCAAAACTATCAACAGTCAAACCTATAAAATCAAAAACAAACTGAGCAAACAACTAGAACAGGAACAGAATCACAGAAATGGAGATCATATGGAGAGTTATCAGCAGGGAAGGCAAGGGGGAGCATGGGGGGAAAGTACAGGGAATAAGAAGCAAAAATGGTAGGAACAAAGTAGACAGGGGGAGGTCAAGATAGCATAGGATATGTAGAAGCCAAAGGACTTATCTGTATGACCCATGGACTTGAACTAAGGTGAGGGTGGGAAAGTGCTGGTGGGGTGGGGTGCAGGGGCAGAGGGGAGTAAAGAAGGGGATGGGACAACTGTAATGGTATAATCAATTAACTATTTTAAAAAAATACTAGTATAGGAAATGGAGAAGCTAAAGAACTTATATGTACTACTCATGGACATGAACTAAGGGGTGGGTGAGGAATGTTGGTGGGAATGAAGGGGGGAAATGGAAATAAAGGGGGGAAATGGAACAACTCTGATAGCATAATCAATAAAATATATTTTTAAAAATAAAAAGAGTCCTGATGTCTTTCACAGCTTGAAGGTGCTGGCAGGTGCTTCACTCTCAGGAGAAATAGGTGGTAGAAGAGGAGAGCAAAGGGAACAGCAGGGCTGGTCAGCTCCTTCTCCACAGCCAGCGGGAATTCCGCCAGTACCTAGAAATTACACCCTGCTCTAAGATGGGCAGAGGGTTCCTTAGTCAAGTGCTGGGCTTCAGAGACCAATGTCTAGAGTGCAAAGAGGAAAGAGCAATATAATATAATAATAAGTATAAATCGATTCTCTTCCTTTGGTGGCAGACTGAGTGGATGCAGGTACAGCTGTCTAGGTTGCTAATGCACACCCTGGATTAGAACTTTTGCATTTGAATAATAGAAACATAGCATAATCCTGCTTGAAATTGCATACTATTCAGCTAAGGTGCCGTGATTTTCCTATGTATAAGTCCTCTGGGCTTTGATGTGTCGTGCTGGGATGCTGGGATGAGATGGAAGAGAATGAAGCTATGTTGATGAAACTTTTTACCATTCTACCAAGCAGCCAAGATTTGATGTGATAATATGTCAAATTGATTTCTCAGGCAATTCATTTGAGAATTTATCTGCAACCCCCTCACCAAAAAAAGAGATCAGTTTTGTTTGAATGGATTGGACAGCTGTGTGTGAGGCCCTCAGCTGGTGAAGTGCCCTCCATGGGAGCTAATGACTGATGTTTAGTAAGTGCCCTGTTGGAGTGGTTTGGGTGCTTCCCCAGCACAAGTAATCTTTTCACAGGTTCTGGAGAGGTCTTTGGCTAAAGATAACTCTGTGATTGATCTTTATTTTTAGAGATACTTTATTTCAGCTTCTTTATCAGCTCCCTTATTTTATGGCATTAAAGTGCTTATAAGTGCCCACAAGTTCCAAGTATTGCACATTACAAATAAAATCTCATTCCTTACCAGTGAAAAAAGGAAGTGCAGTGCTCTGTTGTGGAACTAGACATGTTCATTTATGATGACCAGAAGCGAGGCAGAAACAACAGCCCTGCCTCCTCCATCCTGTGGAGGTATGGGCATGCAGGTGAAGTCATAGTTTCTATAAGAAAGTACGTTTCCCAGGTTTTCTCATTGCAGTTTAAAGGTGTACTTCTAGCATACTTCCAGAAATCTGACTAAAAAGAGTATGTTTTTGCTCAAAGACATAGGTGCCTGGCACCAAATCCTCTGGTGGTTGGGAAGCAGATTGAACTGAGTGAAATTACACACAGCTGAGAGTGCTGAGGGCACTAGAGACCCACCTCGGAGAGCCGCCCAGTGAAGAGCCGAGGGTTGGCCGGAGCTCCGAGGTGGGGAAGGCTGGCCTGGCCTGGGTCTGGATTCCAGGGCTATGCCATCCAGTCCAGAACCACCAGGCACACGTGAGTCTGAACTGGGATGGGCTGTACGTGTGAAAGACATACCAGATTTTAGAAACTTTATACTCAAAAAGAGAAGTATCACTAGTAATTATTATTAATCGTATGTTCAAATAATAATATTTGGGGTATATTGGGTTAAATAGCTATATTATCAAAGTGAATTTCACTGTGTTTAAAACTTTTAAAACATAGCTACTAGAAAATTTTAAATTACATAGGTGGCTCATATTATATTTTTATTAGACAACACTGTTCTAGACAA